>CM065369.1:2746845-3029161 GCA_033032245.1 Poecilia picta | reverse complement strand
TGATGTATCAGTAGCTTACAAGAACATCAGCAGAGCAGGAGGTGGGAAGGAACGTGGATTTGGATATAATGACAAATCCTGGACTTTAAATTGTAACAGTTCTACATTTGTCCACAACAACATCTGGACCTCCGTATCAGGTCCATTTTCCTCCAGAGTCGGAGTTTACCTGGACCATGAAGCAGGTCTTCTGTCCTTCTACAGCATCTCTGAATCCATGACTCTGATCCACAGAGTCCAGACCAGATTCACTGAGCCGCTACTGGCTGGAGTTTGGTTTGGAGGGTTTGGAGGGTTTGGATATACTGGAGGTTCTGCTGAGTTCTGTAAACCCAAATAGATTTTCTCTCTTTTGATTGTTGATCAGGATTCATTGTTCTTCTTTATTTTATTAAATGTTGTTCTCTGAGTTCCAGAAACCATCAAAGTTTTCAGTTTTCTTTCGTTCTTATGTGACAGGAATGTTTCTCCATATGAACATCTAAACCTCCCTTGGCTCATAGTGTTGGTTTAATATTTGTATTGATGTGTTTGGAGGTTCTGGTTTCTCTTCCTCTGTTCTGGAGAACAAATGTTGTTCTTGTTTAAATCCGTTTAGATTGAAATTAACTGAACTTTCTTCTTTTTTCTTTACTGTGATCCAAAGAAGAAATGAGTCTATCATCAACTTACAACTGGAGACATTGACTTTTAAATAATTTCACTGTAGATCAGGAAAATAAATGTCTGCTGTTCTCTTTGACTTTCTTCAATAAAACAAACTGATTACAGAGAAATGTGGAAAGTTTTCTGTTCATTATAAATTGTAAGTTCTGATGTTTTGCTTCACAGATTTATAAACTTTGTTTTGTAAAAAAAGACATTTTAATATTCTGTTCACAAGTTTGTGTTTTGCAGAATGAAAACCATATTTGCTCTGATGGATCATCCAGGTTTCATCCTGGTTTTTCAGGTTCCTGTAATTTTGCTCCAAGTTTCAAATTTTGCTCCAATCACTGCTTCATTTTTGACACACTAAAAAGCAAAAGTAATTGAAGCTGTTGATCTCATCTGATCTGTTTTTCACCTGGTATTTGGTGATCTGTACTTTATAATCAAGTCTTAAATGCTGGAGTTTGTCATGAACACCTGAAGGCCTCACAGCTGCGTTAAAACCTCCTGCAGCCTGAGGCGAGTCAGAGGGAACAACAGGCTGAACCTGTTCAGCTCAGACAGTTTAATATCTCTGCTGCTGAGTTCAGGCAGGAATCAACACGAACTCAGCTCCATTTAAAAATGGATTTACGAAGTTAAGGCCAAAAACATGAAAAACAACACGACCTGAAATCAGCTGGTTCCAGATCTCAGTGTTGGTTCCCTCAGTTATGAGATATGAAATTAAAGATTTTAATTTTTTTACTATAAAACTGTTTATTGTTTTATATTTTCTTAGGTTTGGCGACAAAATCAGAATCATTCTGTGACTTATTTACTCCAGTGTTTAAAAAGTTATTTTTTATTTTCATCGTATTAATCTCTAATTTTATTGTTTCATGTTCTTAAACTCAGATTTTTACATAGTGAAAATTCAAAAACATTTTTATTAATTAATTTTGTGTTTCTGTAAATATTCGAGAAACAGATAACAAAACAAATCTTGTAAGAGTTAATGTAAGACTGTATTTTTTTTAATCAAAAATCCTTATTTTAATTTGTAGTTTCAACATTTTCTCCTTTAAGGAAAAACTGCTCAACTTCATGATTTGTTTGGGTAAATTGACCCTTTAATCTAAACACAAATCCATCATTATAAAATCCTGGTTCCACTTCCGGTTTCTCTTTCTGCGTCTGGAAACAACCAGACATCTGTAGAGACAAAAGCTACTGATAAATATAACATTTGGAAACAAACAACAAACCGGAGATGAGACAAAAATTTAAAAATAAAATTAATCTCTAGATCTTTGTAAATGTCGCCATCTGGTGTCCAACTGTATGTAATACAGAACAGGAAAGAAGCGTTGATGTTTTTATCATTTTGTCTTTGGACGTCAATCATTGGGCGGTTTGTCAGGAACCGACCAATCAGCGGTCGCTGTTTGTCCAGAAGGCCACGCCCCTTATCTGGAGGACCTGAACTTCCGTCAACATGGCCGCTTCGTCATCGCTTCGGTCATAAAGGTTTTGAGGGAAATAATATGAAATCATGTTAAAAACTGTCAGTGAGGAACTTTATATCCTGGCAGCCGTAGAGACTTTAGAGGACAGAATATAATTAGTTACATTTCAAACAGAGTCTGGAATAAATGGATCAAGGCCTCAAGTCAACCTCATGTCGGCTTAATGAAGCTAAACTAACACTTTGTCTGCACTAAAGTAAACTGGTGGTAAACATCAGGATGACAGTCAAACCAATAATCATAAGTAAAGTCAGTTCTATGGCATGATGACATTTAAGCACCTTTTCATGCTCATTTTTATTTTAAGCATATTTTTCACAGGCTCTTTTTCTTTAACATCGTCTCTCACTGGGTTTAATCACATCCAGGGAGAGGAAACGTCCCTCACTGTCCATCTGGCTGAGAAAGATTTGGATTTTTATCTTGATTTCTCTGTTGTTTCCCATAAATAACCTGACAGACCTGATGATCTCAACAGAAGATTTTCATTATGTTTGTCTGAACTTCTTCTTCTTGTCGGTTTTATGGGGATTGGTAAGAAACTTTTAGTAGCTTTACCGCCACTTCCTTGTATGGAGTTTGGTTTGTGATGGTCTAAATATTTATCCTCATCTATATATACAAATATTCTACCATAAATTATATCTAGTCATACACTCACACATTCACACTTAACACATACATACTTGTGCACAACTTTGATGCCTACATTCACAAACACACTTACTATAATTAAATTCTATGAAATAATTTAATTTTCTTAAATCGAATAATTATTTGTATATGTTTACTCCCTAAATTTTTCCTCATTATATCTAATAAACTAATCTTCTCCTTAATATTTTCAAACTTTCTCTTCATACATCTTCTCTCTATTTCATATTTATTCTAATATAAAATGCTCTATGGTTTCATATTTATCACAATAATCACATTTGCCAGTTTTATGTTTTTGAATTTTATGTCCAAATCTTAATCTTGGTTTGTCTGAGGTTTGCTTTACTTCTACATTATGGCGTCAGTTTCTTCTTCTTTTCTATTATGGTGAATCAAGCAACCTTAAGGGGCAACTGCCACCTACAGTACATGAGTGTAGCAACACAACCTCACACCCATTATATTGTTTTTAATAATATAATTATTAAAATAATTATTCCTTATAGATTCAGGAATAACTTCCTGAATCTATAAATATTGACTATGTTCTTCTATTTTTCTCAATCTCTCCCTTTCAGGTTCATTTATTTTTACAGTTCATTATTTCTTCCCTTCTATTTCTTTCACTAATTTTTTTTAACTAACACTGTTTGTATTTTATTTTAATTATATTAAAAACCTAAAAAATAATCTACTGTGTTAAAGTTTAAAAAAACAATCAGAACTTTTTGTTTCAGATTATCAAACAACAATAAACCAAGTAAAGCAGTTTTCAAATGACAGTTTTATTTGAAGAAAAAAAAATCAATCTTAACCAATCAGGCACTTTGTGAAAAACTAATCACATTAATTAAATATCATGAATCACTTTTTCAGTTTCAGTTCCCTCACAAAAAATGATAAATGTGAGTTTTTGCGTTTGGTTCTCACTAGGCTTAATACTTGTATTATTTTTGGTTGTTGATTATCGTCATTAAAGGCTTTCCGTACAGTTCTTTCCTGTGTATTGAAAGTCTCAGTTTTTCTGTTGTCTGTGTTTAGATTCTTTTTCAGGTTCTTCCAGTCAGTCTTTGTTTATTAGTCGCATCCCTTCAGTTTTCCTGCTCAGGTTTTCCTCCAGCTGTTTTGCTTCCTCCTGATTGGTCGCACCTGCTGCTCATCTCATCCACCAGATTCTCCATGTTTTATTTCTTAAACTCGGATTCAATTGTCCCAGTTTTATCTGCTGAGAGTGAAATGTTGCATCAACAAGTGTCATCCAGCTGACCAACAGGTTCCTAAATCACATCCATGCAGCGAACTGCAGGTGGCGCTCGAGTGCAACAAAACATCCAACCAGATGGACGGAGTTCAGTCAAACTGCTTCTCCACCACTGAGGCTCTTCAGGGTCTGAGTAAATATTTGCACCTGCTAAAAAAAAAATCTCTGCAGCAGAAAAACGCTGAAAATCTTTTTCTTTTTCTTCCAGACCAACAGATTTGACTCATTCCGTCTCAACAGGTAGAAAATCATTCAGCTGCTGCAGGAGAGAAAATTAATTCACATTTCGGTCAATTTAACCGATTTAATAATTTCACTGAAACTGTTCCGAAGTTAAAATGCATGAATCACAAACGATGACAGAGACAAACACACTCCGTTTCCTCAAACGGTGATTTTTTTTTTACATGGCGCTTCTGCACATTGTCCGCGCGCGCACGTGCGGTCGGGATGCGTGTGCGCGCAGGCGGAGGACCGCCGAGCTGCAGCCGAACCGTGAAGCAGCACAAGCCGCCGAGCGCGCAGGAAGAGCCGCAAACCGGGACAGCGAGGAGCGCAGAGGAGCGTCAGAACTTCAGTCCGCAGGTAAGACGCCGCACGCCGCGCGCCGCGCCCCGCTGCGGGTCGCTCAGCCCGCAGGAAGCTCCTGGCGGCTCTGGGGGTTTGATTTTTTTTTCCACCTTTTGTCTCTTTTTTCCCTCCATGTGTCTCGGTGAGGCGGACGCACCGCGCGCCGCTGAACGGAGGCGGTCAGACAAAAGATGGAAAAGGTTTTATGACATAAAGTCAAAGAAAATGGTCGGAAAGGTCTTTGGAAATGTAGAAATTAAAGTTTAAAATGGCCAAAATGTGCACGCGCTGTGAAAAGGGGTGTGTCGGTCTGGAGTAACGCGCTCAGCCGCTTTTTGACACTTTTATTGATGGAAATGCGCCTTTACGCGCCGCGCGCTCGCTCCGTTCGTCATTTTTATTAATTGAATCAAAATTGTTTTATGTTTCCACTCATCACGTTTCCTCCGGCTGCCGGGCGGAGACCGGGGGGCGGATGCTGCTCGATTCCACCCAGATTTAAGGATCTTCCTCGGTGTCTGGATCCATGTTTCTCTCACTCTGCGTCTCTAACCGCGTTATGTCACGTTCCGATGAATTATTGATGCTAAATTCCTTTTTTTATTGCTCTGGGAGGAGAGGGGGGGAGGATGGAGGTGGAGGTGGGGGTGGGGGGTCGGATGGAGGCTGATGGACCTGAATCTCCTCCACCTCCTCACATGCATCTCATTGTCTCTGTGCGCTGCGGCTGTTGCTGCATCGACGTGCCGCTTATTTCTGCACACAGTCAAACTTTATTAACGGTCCTCCGTCCGTTAATTGCCTGGTCCTTTGTTTGCCGCGGCACGCATGCGCAGTGTGCGCAGGGTGTGGACGGGAGAGACGCCACCTCGCCTATCAACCAGGATGGAGAGGAGGATGGTTTCTCTTTCATGCTCGGTTTGCTGATTTATTCCACTGAATCGTTTGGTTGATGTGAGACTCGGAGCCGTTTGACGGATCCGGTTCTTTAGGAGAATCTGCGTGAATGACGCGGGTTGTGCGGGATTGAAGCCCGTCGGTCCTAAACCCTCATCAGCTGCTTCATCCTGCAGCCAAAAGCAGAAACAAACCCGAACCGCAGAATCAAACAGGATCTGATTATTAAACAGAAAAATAAAAAAGGAGCATCGATTGTTTTCTAAATGCTAACTTTGAAATTAAATCTCTGGAATTTTGTGGAACATTTATTTTATTTGAATTGCACATGTAATTTGTATTCAACAGAAAATTAAAATTCTAAAGAATAAATTTCTTTATTTAAATGTTAGTTTAAATATATTAAATACATTTATTCTCAGTCATTTTAATAAATATATCAAAATAAAATAAATGTTTTACTTTTTAAAAATATTTTAAATTTAAATACTTTTTATTTGACTTATTTCCCTTTATGTCTTTTTTAATCATTAGTTGTAGTCTTTCAGCATCATATGACTAATGTTTGTGACCCTTGACCTCTGTTTAGCTAATTAAATTACCTTTGTCATGTCAGAAGTCATTCGTTTGTTCCTTCTGGTCCAGTTTAAACTTTAAATCCAATAAACCACCTCAAACATTTCATGTAGTTTAAACAAAAACTCAACAGAAATAATGAAGAGATGTTTATTTTTTACAAAAACTTGATTCATGGTTGGAATCCCTGCGTGTTTCTAGATGACAGTGTTATATAAACGGTGATAATCTGACTCTAGATCAGTGAACCGTCGTCAGTCGTCATGTGACTCTGAACTCAGTGAGGTTTGGACCTGCTGGGTCAACAATGAGCCGCACAGATGAAGCTACAGGTTCAGAAAAACCTCCAGTCCAAAGCAAAGACACCGGAGAATCAGGTTCCTGCAGGGACAGAAGTGACGCCGCATCACTCCCTGCAGGGGGACAGGAAGTGGCGACGCATCACATCCACCTGCAGGGGACAGAAGTGGCGACGCATCACATCCACCTGCAGGGGGACAGGAAGTGGCGACGCATCACATCCACCTGCAGGGGGACAGGAAGTGACGCCGCATCACGTCCACCTGCAGGGGGACAGGAAGTGGCGCCTGCAGGGGGACGGGCCTCATGATTGGACGTCATGATCAGGCTCAGGTGGCTGAAACGTCTCCACCTGATGGCGTAAAGCAGAGAAATTGTTCCACTTCGCGTTGATGCCTCTGGTTCATCAAGTAAAATCCATAAATACTTGAGAAAAAGTCTAGAATCGCTGATAATGACCTATTTTAATCAATCAAACACCTTGATACGTGTTTGTACCTTCAGAGGAAACTGACTTGTTGCTGCAGAAGCCAACATCTACAGTCTGTGGGGTTCAGCCAATCAGAGCAAAGTGAAATGAATGCTGCTCTTTGATTGGCTGCTTTTGAAAAGTCAGCCAATAGCGTGAAGCAGCATTCCAGCTTCCCATGATGCATTTCACTTTAAATATTATAGAGATGATATGAATGAATCTGCGGTTCTACAGTATCGTTGGTCTGTGTAAGAATAAATCAGGTTCTTTAATTTAAATCCAATTAGCCAGAAATGGAGGATTTATGCTTTATTATTTCTTTAAAATGTGAACTTGACTGTTATTGTTTTGACAGAAGATCCTTTAACATCTTTAACTTCCTGTCTTGAGATGTTGCTCAGTATTTCTAGTGTTCTTCCTTCAGTCCCGTTAGTTTTGTACAGGTTCGCTCCCAACGTGACCAACTGCATGATGCTGTGCTTTACTGCAAACTTCCTCCTTTCCCCTTCAAAATAATGGTCTTTTGCTTTTGGAGTCATGGCTTCTTCTTCTCTCTGCGTGGCTTTTCAGTCTGTGCTGGAACAAACGTTTTACTGAAGACGATGCTGGCGCCTCGTTGTCCAGATGCTGAGGGTTGATGTCCTGATGATGTCACAGAGGTCGTGTGTCTGAGCTTTAAAGTTCATCCAAGTTTTTACTTCATTTAGCTCAAAGCTGCTAAACCGACCCGGACATCATCTGCTCTTTCCCAAAGTGGTTACAGATTGTCGTCTAACTCTGAATGCAAACTGAAGTGTAAATATTGAGTTTCTGGCTAATGAAAAGCTTTAAAAAGTGAGGCAGCGTTATAGTTTTTAGTGGAAATATGCTGGAGCAGATGGACACTTTATTCAGACAAATTAAACCTTCTGAAAATAAAATATTGGGTGCAACATCAATTATTTCAGTTATTGTCATGCAAGTCCAAAGTATTTTGTGTTCCAGTGACTGTGTTGCTGAGTTCAGGTGAGAAAATAACAGAAATGTGGAGAAACTTGAGTAACAAAGATGTTGGCCAAGTTCTGAAAACTGTTGCAACAAGCCTGGATACGTTTGTCGATCCGAGTTGATCAATAATCGGTACGAATAACTGCTGAGTGAAGTCAGAAAGCTAAAAACTGGCTCTGGTTTCACTTTAAGAGCTACTGCCCTCCTATTAGCTCTGAGTTTGTATTTGGTCGGGGAAATGATAAGATCTGAACTTGACCTCCTCTATTCTTGCTTCACCTCCTTCCTTCCTTTGTGAATTTCTTGGAAACTGAGACCATTTTATTCTGGGTAGAGCAGCAGCAGAAATCAACGTTCAGGCTGAGTTTATCTCGTGATGAGCAGAAGCTGCAGCAGCAGCAGTTCTGGCTGCAGCAGCAGTTCTGGCTGCAGCAGCAGTTCTGGCTGCAGCAGTTCTGTGTTTTACAGCCGATACGCCTTCAGGCTGCATGATGGGGCTTCAGTGTCGGCGCTGCATGTCGGACTGGCAGAAATGAGGAACTGTGAGGCTTCAGTTTCCTGTTTGAGGAAACCTGACTGTGTATTAAGACTGTAAACTTTTTTTAATGTTTATTTTGGTGGCGTTTCAGCTGAATACGGTCAGAGTGCAGAGGAGGTTAAGATGACTGAGGCTGTGACTAGAGAGGAGGGACGATACCAGAAAGTTGGTTTATATATCATCTGTATATGCAACATATTTTTAAACGTGAGTTAAATTTGTTTCTTTCCTTTTTTAACTTCCTCCAGATGATTGTTTTGGCTCATGCTCCATAAATATCCTCAGACTTGGATTCTCATGCAGGAGCAGGAATATTTCAAACACAGCTCTGTCAGTTTTCTCCCTCCAACAATTTGCTTCTGTTCACGTATTTTGATAAAAATGCAAAATGCACATCAGTCCATTTATTAAAATAAAAGTTTTCTAAACCAACCTGACGCTGAAATCCATAACTAATAACTGGTAGAAAACAGAGACTCATGAGTCTCTCAGAGTCCTGGGGGACGTCTGGACCTCTGGGATATTAGAGGGTTTTTAAGCATGAATAGCCTGTCCAGACTTTGACTAGACCGGTCCAACATCTGCACAGTTTCTTCTTTATATTTGGAGAGATTCAGAGACGGACCTGCTGGTGACCTTTGGATCGTTTTCCTCCTGTAAAGCCCAAGTTCTCTGAGCTGAACGTCACTGACCACCATCATACGGCCGCCATGTTTGACTGTTGATGACCAACATTTGGTTTATGTCTGTTTTTGTTCAGCTGAGGTTTTGGCTGTGGTCCATTTCCCCGGTTCTCCTCTGTGTTGGTGATGTTTGGCCCCTGCTGTGGCCCCTGAGGCCCCAAACCTCAGGAACCATTTCATCTCCTTCCAGCACTAAATTTGTTTCATCTGTTCTTGGGTTTCTTTACATTGAGACATAAAGTTCTGTCTTTTTCTGCCTGCTTCCTGTTGTCAGTCAGGTTCTATTTAAAGGACCTTTTGATTCTATTCGGGTAAGAATCATGACCTTTGACCCAAAAACTAAATGGTTAACCAGCAGAAACGAATCCTTGAATAATTCAGGCACATTATCTGCTTTCAAGACGTTTTAAACAAACGGACAGAAAATTAAAATGAAACTGCAGACGGGCCTCGTTTATCGCAAAATACGTTTAACATTTAACGAAACGTGAAAGTCTTGCATCTTATTTCAGTATAAGGAGGTAAAGTTTGGTTAATGTTACGTGTATCAGCCAACATGGCGGCTTCCTGTCATTAGCCAACAGTTTATTGTCAACTACTCAGCTTTTACTGCAAGAGCAGAGGAACATCAGGTGATGAAGAAACAAAACCTGACGAACCAGAGAGGATCCATTTCACCATGGCGTCCAACTCGAGGCTCTCGGGCCAAAACCAGGCCGTCATAGCTACGTATGTGGCCATCGATGCATCAGAGGGACACATGAATGAAACTTTGAGACAATTAATGTGTATTTTATTAGTCGAATCAGCTCGGCTTTTATTTGTGTAGAACCAGATTAGAAAAATGTGAAAAGATGTTGGAATTAGTTTAGTTTTAAGAATTAAACTGTTTTTACAGTTAACCAGGGAGTTTTATCAGTTCGTCCTGCAGCAGCAGCTCTGAGTGATTCATCATCTACATTCAGCACTAAATGAAAATGAGTTTGATAAACATTAAACTGACTGTTAGTTTGAAGAGCTGGCTTCCATTTTAAGACATTTAATCTGCCCATCACCCGCCTGGTCAGTCCAGTGACCCCCTGCTGTGCGATCGGGACCGTTTCCTGGGCGCTCGAACCGGCACGCCTCGGCGCGTGCTCATGTCCTCTGCCACCGTGTCGCCATCTGTCACATCGCGCCTCGTCTTCCAGGAAATCACAGCTCAGGCCGAGAGCGAAGACATGATCTGATCTGTGTCCCGGTGGGGCTGTGATGGACGAGCCGGACCGGGTCCAGCTCCGCTGCTCCGGCCCACATCCACCCAGCGGTCCAGCTGGATGTTTAACCAGCGGAGGGGCAGATGGAGGCCGGCCGGCCGCCTGCGCCCCCTGCTGGAGCCCAACGGCTCCATCCCAAAGGCTGAGCTGATGACGCTCACAGCTTTAACAGCCAATCAAATCTCATTTGTCTTCCTGAGGACCCGGACCTGTTGGGGCCTGATTATGGGCCTGAGGAGCGTTTCCAGCATATTAAACTCAGATGAAATGCTTTCTCTTAGAAATATGAGCTGATGCCCTCGTTCTCCCTCTGAACCAGAGGAGAAGCTGCAGCTTCTCTCATTTACTTCTTTTATGCAGGAGCTAAAAATTAACAGCAGGATTTTTCTGATTCAGTAAATCAGAGGGAGTTATATTTATATTAATATGAATTTAAACTCTGCAAACATCCACAGTGCAGCAGCCATTTTGTCTCAGGGACTGATCCACTTATTTGCTGAAGAAAATGTTTGACATAAGTCATAAATTAAGGGTTTAGTTGCAACTTTCGGTTTTACAGAGTTAAAATCATGTTTTCATTTTCCAAAGCTTTAAAATTAGTTCTTTTCTTTGGTGTGGAAATATGTCAGTGAGCCACTAAAGATCAGATTCACCACGTCTGACAGCAACGTTGCATAAAACGGAGTTAATCTGCATAAATGAGTTGTAGTTGTGATTAATTTTCAGATTGTTCAGACCTGTAACAGGCCAGCAGTGCAGCTAAACGAGCCTCGTTTCTCTGAACGTTTAAGCAGCGACAGCAGCTCAACTCAGCCTGATGATGAACGGCCGTCTCCTCTTCTTCTTCTCTCTTCACCGGGAGTCTGGAGGGGCTGCCGGGCCGCCCGCCGCTCTGAGCGAATCCCAAACGGCGCCGAGACGGAGTCTGAAAATAATGAGATGGAACAACAGAGTTTAGAGTCGTAGGTGCGACGCCGACTCGCCTCGGCGCTGCAGTCCCAGTTCTGTCAGCTTCCATCAGCGGCGCAGAGACGCAGCAAGAAAGGAAACTGAGCTGGATTCCTTCCCTTTGTGAGTCTGGGCCGGGATCAGGAGGGATCGGGATCAGGAGGGATCGGGATCAGAGGGATCAGGATCAGGAGGGATCAGGATCAGGAGGGATCGGGATCAGGATCAGGAGGGATCGGGATCAGGAGGGATCGGGATCAGGAGGGATCGGGATCAGGAGGGATCAGGATCAGGATCAGGAGGGATCGGGATCAGGATCAGGAGGGATCAGGATCGGGATCAGGAGGGATCGGGATCAGGAGGGATCGGGATCAGGAGGGATCGGGATCAGGATCAGGAGGGATCGGGATCAGGATCTGGAGGGATCAGGATCTGGAGGGATCGGGATCAGGATCAGCAGGGATCGGGATCAGGAGGGATCGGGATCAGGAGGGATCGGGATCAGGAGGGATCGGGATCAGGATCAGGATCAGGAGGGATCGGGATCAGGAGGGACCGGGATCAGGAGGGATCGGGATCAGGATCAGGAGGGATCGGGATCAGGAGGGATCGGGATCAGGATCAGGATCAGTCGGCGGTTTGAGGAGCATCATGGGACACAAACCAGCTTCAGACCAGGACTGGGCAAAAACACAAGAATTAAACAAAAACCAAACGACATCAAACATGAATAATTAACTTTAAAGGAAATAAAATAGAAGAGAAACAACATGTATATCAGGCTCGGGGGCCATTTGTGGCCCCTGGATGATAGAAATTTGTCTCATCATCAGATGGACTTTTTTTTTCAATTTAGACCAAATCTGACCCACAAATGAAAATGTTCTCACAAAAGTATTAATAATTTAATAATCCAACTCTGCTTTCCTTTTAGAAACATCTAAAGAAAACTTTGGTTCAACTGAATCAGCTTTTAATTCAGTCATTAAAGCTTTGCTGGATACAAAAAGCGTTGTAAAATAAATAATGATATAAATCATGTTTTTATTCCTGAGAACAAACTAAATTCTTCTGAGTTTCTTCAGTTGAGCCAAAAATAAAAGAATAATGAGGAAAACCTGCAAAACCGTCCAGACGTTTTGGATCTAAAACCATTTACACATTTCCTTTACTAAGCTTATTATGTTATAATAGCTTATGAAATCTGAAGAAAACATTTTGTAATTGTCTTAAAAACATTTTTACCCACAAATCCTCCTGAGTTGAAGATCTGGGTTCATGTTCCGAACCATTTGGACTCGTCTGTCCAGTGTCCCGTCCAGACAGCCGCTGTCCTGCAGTTATGCTCTGATGCCGCCTCGGCTCTGACCCGCCGGAGTTCTGGGGTCATCTGGAGTTCAGACTCCGTCCCACCTCGCGCCGCTTTGTCTCACTCTCTGCTGTGGCTGGGGACAGTGGACACCTGCCACGTCCAATCCGCCAGGCTGACTGTGAGCTGAGGACGCGCCGGTGACGAGACGGTTCAGAGCCGGTGGTCGGTCAGCGCAGACAGAATATCTGAGTCTGCAGTTCGGGTGAATCTGTAAGAAATGGATGAATCTGTGCTGCAAGATGCTGAAGGTACTTTTTGTTTGTTTTTAAAGACGTCAGTATTCATCATGTTGGTCCGATTTCAGGTTTCAATCTAAGATTAGATGAAAAAAACATCCAAACGCAATCAGCCTGTCTGCTAAAGTCACTGGGGTTCTGTGGAGCAGCTATGATTATCTTACCTGCAGTTGATAGCAGTGGGATGGATCTCAGTTTGGTCAAAACTTAACGAGGAGCAGGAACCATCTGAGAACAAATTATCATCTTAAAGCAGAGGAGTTATTTAAAATTCACATTTTTGTTCTTTAGTTTGAGTTTCTGCAGCTTCTAATATCAGACCAAACATTTAAAAAAAACATCCAGCAGTTTCTGGTAAATAAGTTGGTTTTTTTGTCTGCAAAATTAAATATTTCAAAAACCTCCAAAACATAAGATCACAAATCAGCAGTTACAGCCAGTCACCTAGCAACCCCGGCAGAGTTCCGCCCGTCACCTAGCAACCCCGCAGAGTTCCGCCCGTCACCTAGCAACCCCGGCAGAGTTCCGCCCGTCACCTAGCAACCCCGGCAGAGTTCCGCCGTCACCTAGCAACCCGGCAGAGTTCCGCCCGTCACCTAAGTTCCGCCCGTCACCTAGCAACCCCGGCAGAGTTCCGCCCGTCACCTAGCAACCCCGGCAGAGTTCCGCCCGTCACCTAGCAACCCCGGCAGAGTTCCACCCGTCACCTAGCAACCAGAGTTGTATTCAGAGTTGTAGACCATAAATGTATTCTAACCTGATCACCTTAAACTAATCAGTCATTGGACTTTGCATTAATTTCATATAAAATGTGAAATTTCAATTATAAAATGTTTGCAACTTGTATCTTTTGTATAGCGTTAAAATTTGTCGTAATTTTTTTTCAGTGCAACGTTCTCCACTGTCATTTTTATCTTTTATAGTTTTTGATCGTGTCAATTTTCGCAATTGGAAGAAAAACCTCAAAGCTGAGATGAGAATAAAAACCAAAAGTAGCTTTTAATTCCAATCCATCAACATGACAGGGAACATTAAACCAGCAGTTTGACACGACTGCAGGCATGTAAGTCCTAAATTTAAATAGAATTCAGTATTTTTTCGTCACTTGGTCAATATTTCTGTGTAGATCTGTGGATCCCTGAGCTGAATTGGATTAAAGTATTAAAGCATGAAGACTTTTAAACAGCTGTAACCAGTTTCTACAGAATCTGAGCAGACGTTTTTCTGAGCAGCTCGACTTCTGCATCCTTGCTGCAATGTGCTGCAGAGTGTTGCATGTGTGCGGCGCGTGGGCAGCAGCTCTGAGCTGCTTCACACTGTCAGGGAGTTTGGGTTCGTTAATCTTCACGCCGATTCTCAGAAGCATTTCAGAGACGATTCCAGGTGCAGGCGGCTCACGACTCGTAAATATGAGAGAAAAATCTCCAGAATGGATTTTATCTGTGGCTCAGATTCAGGAATAAACTCTGAAACATGAACACTGGTAACTATAATTACACATTTATTCACCTTACAGTCAAATATTTAAAAAGGCATTTTAGATTTGAATCAGACTGGGGTGGATATTATGTAAAATCATCTTATTTGAGTTTTACATCATGTTATGATCTTATTCCCTCGTATCTATTGATTCTTCACTCATGTTTCAGAAATCCTTTTGTCTCCATGGCAACCATTCAGCTGTGTAAAACGCCTGGGTGGACTTAGCCCCGCCTCCGAGGCGCAGCTCCTCCTCTGAGTTTCCTCCCTGCTCGGCTCCTTCTGACTAGCCAGCAGTGATTAGCAAACCCCTGGTGGAGCTGCTGCTCAGAGCAACGCTGGTAAAAACATTGAAGGGTTAATAGAGGAGCCATGTTGGGATGACTTCCTGGAGGCGGAGCTTCAGAAACAGCAAGAGCTTCTTAAAGAGACAGAGGCCCAGTTTCAAGGCGTTGCATTATAAAGTCAGATCTCTTTTCATCACTGAGACGGTTTTAGGTAAAATACAGCAGAATTAAACAAATTTAAAATAAAATATTAAAATTTGCACATAAAGACAGAACCCTTGCATCCTGTTTGTTTAGGAGTTAATTACACTTTACATTTGGACCCCAGTGGTACCATCAGAACCACTTCGGATCTGACTGAGCAGACTGGAGTGACTGGAGGACTTCATGTTTCTAAGAACAGATCAGTTTTTATTTTCCCACTGATTTCATCAGAAAACAATTCCAGGCTGAGAACAGAGTAATTCTGATTCTAATCTTCTAAACGTGTCTTTAATTTGTAGTTAATGAGCTAAAACATGGAAAACGACCAGCAGTCTATTAAAAAACATTTTCCTTCAGGACATTCCAGGAACGTTCTCAGGAAAGTAAAACCTGCCGCTCGGCTCGGCGCAGAGATATTGATTGATGTTGGACCGTGTCTGGCTCCGGCCCCCAGGGGCCCCAGGGACCCGGCAGACAGATGGAGAGGAGGATGGAGCTGGACAGGGAGGAGAGGAGCAGCTAGCGGCGGTGGCTTGACGCTGCAGAGCTATTGATCGACACCAGAGATAAAATCCTCCTGAAGCCGAGCTGACAGCCAGACAGACGGAACAATCCGGCCAAACGGAGCGCGGTCCCGACCCGACCCGACAGATTACATCCACAGCAACAACATTCTTCACTATCCATTACTGATATCTGATTTTATCCACTCTATCTTGTAATGCCGAGTTTTCTACGAGGTTTCTGGATCAGAGCGGTGGCCGCGTTCAGCGCCGCCGTCCTGAGACGATGAGAAGCTTCTCTAAAGCTGCTGGAGCACAAAGAGGCAAGAAGGGAAAACACTGAGAGCAACCAGGAAGACAAAACAGAATAAAACTAAAGGAGAGGAAACACCTGAGCATTTAATGAGCTCCAGAACCAGCAGCTCAAATTAACGTCACATAATCATCAGTCTAACCTGGTCAAACTGAACCTTCTGTCATTCAGAGCGTGAAAATTCAACGTTGGGATAAAGAATAGAGATCGATGTAACCAAACCTCACGAACCTGCAGCCATGCAGGTGTTAATGCTGTGATCCTCAAGACTGAAAATCTGAATCCAGGCTTTGAATAAGAACCAAACTGGACTGATTTACAAACCAGAGCCAACATTCAGAATATGAAGCATCCATTTTCAAGATGTACAAACTGTTAAGAGAGAAAAACTGTGGTTTTGTGGGAGGAAAGGCTTTAGCTGCTCAGCCTCACGGGGAGCAAAGGAAGCAACTGAATGCAGTTTCTGAAAACTGAGTTTGATTATTACAGTCATGCGAACTGGTTTCTGGATGCAGAAAAGGTGGAGCTGCGTTTCTGTCAGGGAAACATTAGAAATGTAATCGAACAGGCAGAGACTTTGATCTGTTCAAACATCCACCTCTAAAATAGGAGACGTTTGCAGCTCCAGTGGTCAAACCGCATTATCTCATCAGGTCGGCATCAGTAGATGTTTTATCCGTTATCTGCCTGCTTATCCAAATGTTGTTCCTGTAGCTCCTTTTATTGGTCTGACGGCTGCAGTTACTTCTGTTTCTGCTGAGGTTCCTCATGTCCCACACCAAACTCTCCAGCAGGTCCAGGTGACTCTGGATTCCTGTGTTTGCTGGAAACGGAACAAAAAAGGGAAGGTATTCAAATAATGCAGCACATGGCGTCTCGCTCTGCGTTGGATAACAAGCAAACACAGCTGGGAGCACGAAGCCAGACCTCCACGAGGAAAACCAGCAGTTTGCTCTCAGGTTTCACCAAGATCCAGAGAGGAAACTCTGAAGAACACGATGCATGAAAAGGCTTCGATTATGTCGACAGTGTTGATGTTTTTAGTGGTTTGTGTGTCAGACTGGGAGATCAGGAGCCCAAACTGGGAACCAGTAATCTCACAATACATACACAATATTCTGCTCACGATACGATATATATTGCGATATTCAGCAAACGATACAATTCAATGCACTTTTGCGATTTTCTGAAAGATTTTAGAGGCACAGAGTGATTTTGGTGACATTTTGTGACTGTTATAAAGTTGGATTGAATTAATTTAACTGAAAACTGACTAAAAGCTCCAACTACACAATACCTGGTTCTGGTTGGACACAGACTTAAAGTGGACAGCTGGACAAAATGAATCAAAGAAGTGGAGAGAAAACATGTTTCTTTTAGTTGAAACGGTCCAAACTGTAGCTGACATGCATTAGTAAAGTAAATAAAGTGAACCAAGTTCCTGCTCTGAATAGTTTGATACCTTTTTAACCTGAACATCTGAAGGAATCACTCTAAGCCTGATGACCTGGTGAAGCAAGCAGTGAGTGAACAAGGTGACAGTTGGACGTTACGATACTTAAGGATGAATATCGATTTTTTTTTTCTAGGAAAGAAAATATCGATATATATCGATATTACTATACAGCCCTAGAACCAGTAGCTGCGTTTTCATTATGAAAAGGCAGAAAATTGTGTTTTCCAATTACAGTGTTTCCTTTAAATAATAAACAATTAAGATCTGACATGAATGAGCTTTTTAATACGAAAAGTCATTAAAAACATGAGCGGCGCCGTCATCCTCCAACCACTTCCTGTTGACTCCTTTGTCTTTTCCAGCAGTAGCAACATCAGGTTTTTTGATTATGACTCCTGATGTAAAGAGTGTTTTGATCCATCGATACTCGAAAAAATCGATCAAAAACCAGGAATTACTTTCAAAGTCTGCCTCCTTCCATTAAGATAATTTAACTCCAGTTTGTTTTGTGGTCGATGCAAATGCAGGTAATAACAGCAGAAATGTTTCAGTCGACGCCACAGTCTACAGGTTTGGTGTAACGGTAAAGAAAACTGTACAGCCAACAGGGAAGAACCCCGATCCAGTCCATGTGACGTTGTTTCAAAAAGCAGAGCGAGTTTCTTCCTGAAAGCCTGAATGAGGGATGATCTAAATGTTGATACTTCAGCTGAAGCTTCAGGTGGAGAAGCAGAAGCCGACAAACTGATCAACTCTGAAACGAAGGAGAATTTGGTGCAGATCCCAAAATTCAGAGAAAAATAAAGACATGAGTTAAAGTTGAACCAGTTCACTCCACACAAACGGTAAATTAAAAAACTATTTCTGTTTCCATTAAGACAACCTGGCATGGACTCTCCCCTGGTGGCTCAGATCCGTTTGTTTCCCTTTTGAAACTGAGAGATGTGGCTAATAAAAAAGGCGATTGAGTCCAGATTAGCGCTGGGTGTGTTGGCTCTGCTAATTGAGAGGCTGTGCAGAGCCGCCTGGCTTTTATCGACGCAGGAGGAGTGCTGCCAGCCTGACAGGCTCTGGGCCGGCGGCTCCTGGCAGGAACAGGCAGGCCGGAGGTTCACTGACGGACATGTTGTTGAATTATCGCAGTGGAACGGCCGAGTCGTGACCTCTGGTGGAGGTCAGCTCGTTTTCAGGTCACTCGCTCGTTAACGTGCTACTTTCAATTTGTTCCCATAACCGACGTTTAAAAAGCTTCAAATCGTTGGAATATTTCGTCTGGTGTGTTTACATGTTTTCAGAAAGTTCTTAGTACCTTTATGATACATATATTTATATTTCTAGTGGCACAAACGGCAAATCAAAACCCTTTCCAGCTAACTTTGAGTCTGCTTCCCTCAGTAACAACTTCCACACCAAAGAAGTATTTTGAAACTGTAAAAAAAATGTTTTTTGCAGTTTTATTATTATGAGAATAAAGAAGTTATTCTTGTAATTGTTTGACTTTATTCTTGTAAATGTAACTAATTTAAGCAGCAGTCATTAGTAAGTTATATCAAGAATAGACGCAACGTCACACTGGGTGAGAGGCGGCGGTTTCTAAAACTAAACGTCCGCCTTCCTGCTATCTTCTGAAGTCTTCTGAGAGTTTTCTCCTCTCTGTACCAACTTTCACACTGCAGAGTGTTGTTGCCCTGGCATATGGTGTGTTCACTAACAAAAAAAAGATTGGATTTTGAAACGTTTGCGCTGGTGAAGGTGAAAACCATCAGATTCTGAACACCAGCTGCTTTCTTGACATTTCCTGTAATACACATGAAATCCTCCTCAGAGGTTTCTCTCATAAAGCTGCAGTAACGTCACCAGGACATTTCCACAGTCAAACTAAAAGTTTTTCTTTAATTCCTAATGATGAATCCAGTGATGAGATGCCAGATTTGTCCTTTTTCTTTATTTAACCGTCTGTTTGTCATGTTTAACTCCTCCGTCTGGACGTAGATCTGCAGTGTGCAGGATGATGGTATCTGCACAGAGAATCTCCTTCTCTCAGGTTCTAACAGCAGAAAGCAGAGAATCGGCTCAGACTCTGTCACTGTGACACCGACCAGAACAAATGTCGTCTCTCTGCAAGGCTGTTTGTGCTCAGCCCAACGTGTCACATCTATTTGTCTGCCTGCTGCTGGTGCAGGTGTGTGTGTAGGTGTGTGTGTGTCCAATAGGCTCTTTTTAACTTTGTCTCCCTGCGTTCGGCCCGTTCTGACCGGATCTCAGCCCCTGGTAGTGACGACATCGTGGTCATAACCAACATGGTGGCCTGACTGGCCTCGCCAAAATAAAAGCTATTTTCAAAATCAGATTTATATGACTGTGTCGGAGCCATCAGTCATATAAAGAATCCAGCTAAGAATATAAAATAAAAATATGAGATTAATGTTCATAATACTACGACTTTTATCCCATAATATGACTGTATTCCCATAATTTTGATTTTATTCTCATACAACTTTATTTTCTTATTATGACTGATCATCATTCTACGACTTTATTCTCATCATACCCCATATTATTCATTCTCATTACACTAAAATGTTATTCATTATTACTTTGACTTTTTTTGGACAACTTTCTCATAATGAAGTTTTCATTCTCATAACTTTCCTATATTAAGATTTTATTGTTGAAGTTTATTTTCGTCATAATTTTGTGACTTTATTCTGTAAATTGTTTTAAAGTAACATTTAATTGTAGTTTTTAAATTATTCTAATCTTCAGATATGCAAACGTTTTTATTAGAGAAATTAATTGAAAATGCTTTTGTTAAACATTAATTCCCGTCCCTTTAAAGACGCGTTGTTCTGACTGACTATCTGCTGGTGAGATAAAGTGTGAAGACGCAGCAGAGATAACGCCGGTGTCTTCCTGTTGCTCAACGAGCATCAGGCTGAACTTTACTTACATTTCATTTAGCGACTCTTTGCTTTGGTCATTTCCTGTCAGGCCAAACGGATCAGAAGTAAATAAAGTCTGAGCCTCGGTGTGAATCGGCTCGTCTCCAGTCTTTATGCGTCCAGTAAAATGGTGGAAAGTATTTTACATGATAATCCTGAAAAAGAAGAAGTGGAGGGAAATTTGGAAATTATTACTGGTCATAATCTGGTTAACAGGACGATGGTTAAACGTACGGAAGCACATTAAGACTCAATTAGGTAAAAATCATCTCATCTTGTTATAGATGTTAACTTTATAGAGTTAAATGGAACATGGTTATAGTTGGGCGCACGCACAT
Organism: Poecilia picta; assembly: GCA_033032245.1. NCBI lineage: Eukaryota > Metazoa > Chordata > Actinopteri > Cyprinodontiformes > Poeciliidae > Poecilia > Poecilia picta. Next base: position 3,008,727 of record CM065369.1, on the reverse strand, counting down.
ATTTCAGATAAAATAACATTGATACAAATATTAATGACTCGCTGTTCTTATCGCCCAAACAGTTGAAATAAAATGTTTCAGTTCGACATGAAATTTCAGTCACTGCGTGATTTTTGCCTTCCTTTTGAGATTGGTTACAAACATCACTATGGCCTAAAATTTTAAAAATAAACTTCCAACATGTTCCACCTGATGGATAATGTCTCTGCTTTCTTTTTTAAGTGTCTCATCTCTGTGTCAGTCCTGAACCTGAGTGAGCGTCGATCATGTGGCGTTCCTCAAGGCTGTGTTCTCGTGACACTTTTATTCCACAGCCGCATCCTCAGACTCGGATCATAGAGTCTTAACACGCATCTGCTGATGATTACGCATCAATTTACACTCCTGCTCACTGAGTCAGAGTGTCCGTACCATAAATAATAACCGAGTAAGTCTGAACTGATTTTAGAGTAATGCAGAAAAAGCAGAAGTATGTATTTTTGGTTTTAAACATTTTTGTGACGTTAGATCAGCAGCCAGCTAGACTGAGCGACCGAAGAAACCAGAAAACCAAACTTCTTACTGTAGATACAGAAATCTACTGGCTGCCATCTTAAAAGTTCTGATTAAAACCAGGAAATTTTACCAAAACATGCAGCGACTCTGTTTATGTTTACGCAAACTGATCGATTTAAAATCATTTTATTGATTTAAGTGACTCTGAGTTACTCATCAAATATGAACCAACCAAAGCACTAATGCTTGGTTCATATGACAAGTTTTTAAAACTGGAGCAACACACACACACACAACACACACACACACACACACACACACACAAACACCACACATCGATTTCACTCACCAACGATTGGAGACCAGACCAGAAAACTCACAAAACGTCTCGAGATAAAACGAGAGTTCAGAGTAAACCAACACGGCCGACTGAAGAAGCAGGAGCGATAGTTTGTGGATGATGATCTGGAATCAACTCTATGAAAACCTGAGATGTTCAGGATCTGTTCAGTCCTTTAAATCAGGACTGAAGGAATTACTGAGTATTTCTAATTTCTATATTCTTTCTAAGAAAAGGTCTTTTCATCCAGCAGCCGACATGTTGGCCACTTCTCCACCAGGCCTTGTTGCTCCATCATCTGCAGGTTTTTGTGGGTTTGTGAACTCATTGTTATCATGCTGCTAATTCCTTTCTTGCTAAAAATAAGTGTGTGAGGAAACCTGGCTGTCCTGCAGCTCCTGGAAAGAATCCGTGTTGTTGCTGATTGGTTTGGTCTGCGGCTCTTGGAGATTCTTGACTTGGAGTAATTAGATTGTTGTTTTTCCAGGAAGACATGAGCCGTTTCTGAGCGGACACGCTCCACTTTCTATTCCCAGAGCAGCATGATTTCCCAGAGGACTTCAGTCCTCAGAGGCTTCGGCTGCTACTTATGGACCAACAGCATCCAGACAGGTCGACTCTTCCTAACGAGGACGATAATTACTCTGTGATTTCTTTCTGCCCTACGGATTTATCATGTCAGAATACAAATTTAAACCTTTCTCAACCAAAGTGTTTGCATAAGTCAACCTATTGTTTTCTGTGGCATCCCAGAAAACCATCTGGGATCCGATTGGACCGAGTTCATGCAGCAGATGCTGCAGGAAGCATTGAACCTTCAGGCTGATGGTCAGGATGAACGATGGAGATCAGGGCGACCGCAGACTGAAGAGGGACCAACGGTTTTATCATTACAATCCAGATTTACTCTGCTTCGTTATAAAGACATTTGGCATTAAGACAACTTGGTTTCACAGCCAAAATCCACTTTCCTTGTTTTAAAACGTTTTCTGGGGTCTTACAAATCCAGCTGAGATAAATGCAGGTCTTATGCTGATTGGTTTCTTCTAATATAGTGATTGTAAATATTTATTTGCAGCTCATGTTAATCTGTGAACAGACTTATTTCTGGATCCTCTTACATTTTCAGCTCGTCCTTTTCGGTGACGTCTGTCTGCAGACTGAGATGTTTACTGTAGAAATGTCTCATCTAAGGTCCATTACAGAGACGAATGTTTGGACGGGTTGAATAGTTCACGCACACAGAGAGACGGATCTTAAATCCAGGATCTACTTGCTGCTCTGCATTAGATCCTCAGTAAAGTTAAATCTGGAGCTTTTCTCAGCTCACAGGTGAAGGTAGTAAAGTTACCTGTACAGATTTAACCAGATGAAATGTTTAAAGATCCATCGACAGATTTTCAAAACAGCTGAAATTTACAGAACTGCATTGCAATTCTGCTTGGGTCTGAGAAAACATGTTTTCTTCTCATTTAATCTGCTTTTTCACCCTCAGAGGGTTTTATTTTAAATAAAAATGTCCGGTACCGACACAGTGAGCCAAACTGGAGACGTGGAGAAGAATCTGCTTTGGGTTTGTTTTAAAAAGCCAAAACTGAGTTTTCTTTCTCCAAGGTCTCTTTTCATTCACGGTCACATTAAGTGTTCAGGAGTGTTTTATTGCGGCGGCGGCAGCTTTGACCTTCGTTCTGCTGCCAGACGGTCAGTCCGTCCTGCTCGTCGCCTGAAAGCCCAAATGGAGAAGGTGGCAGCGACACGGCAAGGTCAGAACGCGACGTTTACAGGCTGACGTCTGATGGACGAGGAAATCGGAACAACTGACTCTGAAACACGACCAGGCGACGTAAACGCGGCGCCGGTTCCACCCAGCAGGCCGACAGCGGCGCCGTTTAACCCCAGAGCCAAAGGTCACGTCTGTGGGAGGAAGTCCTGCTGGAGAGGAAGAAAAACTCTTGTATCTGTGGTTTATTCGTCAACAAATGAGTTTATTTAGATAAATAAGTCATGACTAAGCAGGTTTTCCAGTCGATTCTGATCAGAAATAAATCTTTGTTCCGGCCAGTTCTTATGAAATTCACGTAGAAAATTTACTGTAATTTAAGTAAATTTAGATGAAATAAAGGATCTAAAAATGAATAAAAGTTTAGAGTGAAATGAAAGTAAAAATATCAGAATTTTAACTTACATCTGTAAAAGTTATTTAAAGATGTCAAAGTTTAAAAATTTCAATTTGGATGTATTACTGAAATATTAAAACCAGATATTTATATTTCTATGTATCTTTTTTACCTTGAAAACCTTTTTAAAAATCTTTAGATGGACTTTAAACTGTCACATAAAATGTAACAGATACACAAATAAACCTAAAATATGGAACATAATCTGTGTTAAAACAACATTTAATGGGAAAAAGTCAAATAAATGTGTAAAAAACCCGACCCAGACATTTATACACAAAGTTAGCTCTGCAGAGATGCTGAGGAAGAAATCCTGAGACATTAATTTCATTTTTATTTAAATCAGATTATGTTCTTCCAGCTGAGCCGAGGCGTTAAAACCCCAGGATCTGTGAAGAGGAACAAAAAGTTCTTCATACCTTCAACCTACAGTTCTAATTTTCACAAGATTTACGGAGGTAATCTGTCCATTTAGCACATTTTGAGTTATTTTACGGCTACTGTTTGAAACGGTTAGGCATAAAGTTTGAGGCACTCAATCATCGCTGAAACCAGACAGAGGAATGAAGCCGATGCTCACTGGAGAAATGTTTTGCAGCCACATCAGATTTTATGCTAAATTTGAATCATTTTGCCCTAAAACGGAGCCGTGAGTCAGACTGGAACCTGTTCAGTCAGCAGTCTGCCGCCGCGGCTGAGTCTCAGGCGCATCATTACTGCTCATTATCTGGGAATAATATGGGAATTGTTGCTTTAGATCAGTGATTCTTAGCCTGGTCCAATCGAACCCCAGGGGTTCGGCGGAGCCTCTGCCTTAGAAATAAAACTCACTTGTGTAAAGTCGTGATGACGCCCCGCTTTGCCATCACTACTGCAGAGGATCACGTTACATTGATTAGCCAATCAGAGGATCACGTTACATTGATTAGCCAATACAAGAGGATCACGTTACATTGCTGAGCCAATCAGAGGATCACGTTACATTGCTAGCCAATCAGAGCTCAGAGGAGCCTGATTGGAGGAGCTTCACTCTCAGCAGGGATTTGAACTTGTATCTTTATTTACTTCAGCAAAGTTCACAGTTTTTACCAAATTCTATAGTCTAAATCTGCTCCTTAGTCGCATCTTTTCGGGGTTAGTGCTGCCTCTAGTGGCCTGGGGAGGAAACAAAACTAATATAATTACATTATTAAATCAGAATACTCCAAAGTATTTTGTGTGTGTGTGTGTGTGTGTGTGTGTGTGTGTGTGTGTGTGTGTGTGTGTGTGTGTGTGTGTGTGTGTGTGTGTGTGTGTGTGTGTGTGTGTGTGTGTGTGTGTGTGTGTGTGTGTGTGTGTGTGTGTGTGTGTGTGTGTGTGTCGGTTGGGGGCGGAGGGGGGTTGGAGTAAGAAGGGTTCGGTGAAGGCGCATATGAAACTGGGGTGTTCGGTACCTCAAAAAAGGTTAAGAACCGCTGCTCTAGATATTTTGATCCCGACCTGCCATGATGAAATCTGGCCCAGAACCAGCCAGAGGTGTCAGATTCTCTACCCAAGTAAAAGTACAGAACCGCCTGAGCTCAGGACGTATCGGACCTGAACCGCCTCCCTGCAGACGGGAAGTCAGAACCCAGTGATTCAGATCAGGATTTATTTAGCTTCTTGTTTTCTGCTGGAGTCTTTCCTTCATTTGCATTCAGCAGAGCGACCAAATCAAATATTCATATCCGTTTCAGATCAGCTCGGATTGGTCGTCTGCGACTTTCCCTAATGTTCCTAAAACAACCAAAATCACAGCAAAGCAAAACTCAGTAATTTCTACAGGAACTGGTCACTTCTGGTCAGATCTGCAGCAAACAGCTGCAGCTTTGAGTCTCCAAGTCCACATGAGTGTTGGATCATGGGCCAAAGTTTGGCCTGAGGGCCTTTTGTGGCCCCTAAAGGGCAAATCTGCACTGCAAAAACACAAAATCTTACCAAGTATTTTAATCTAGTTTCTAGTGCAAATATCTTAGCACATTAGAAATGAAATCAAACTAAAGTAACTTTTTAATAGGAAATAGGGGTTTGATTCAAGCAAATTATTTCTTAATATTGATGGAAAAAGTAGCTGTTCTATTGGCAGATTATTTAACTTTGACATTTTTCCCATATAAAGGAAATAATCTGCCAGGGAAACCAGAAGTTTTAAGGAATTATTAACTTTTAACAAACTAATTTGCAGAAAAGCTACTGGTAAGTTACTTTTGTCTGATTTGAAATGAACTTAGACATTTGCACCAAACCAAAAATACTTGGTAAGATTTTTTGTTGTTTATTATTTATACATGCCAACAACATTCCTGAGAGAAAAGATGAAGTAACTTCATCAGGGTGGAAACGACTGTTGGGCCAGAAAACAGACCAAGACCAAAAATCACAGGTTTGACAGTGAAAAGACTCAAAGGTTTCATCATAATCTAACTTCTTCTACTGGGTTTCAGGTTCTGTTTGCCAACTTTGAGTTTGTTGAGGTGAAATGTTTGCGTATTCTAGCTCATAAAGTCTCCTTGGTTGCGTGTCGGTTCTGTTTCCGTCTCCCGTTGGTTCATCTGACCCTGATTCAGGACGGTCTGAACTTTATCTGGACCGTTTGGTCGGGTTTTCATTCTGCGTCACGACCTCCAGGCTGACGGATCACCGCTGTGTGTGTCAGAGAGAGAGGAGCTGTGGGCGGGTCAAAGGTCGCAGGTTTCTCAGACACACTGTCCCTATCGCTCATTAATAAACATGGTGTGTGTGTGTGTGTGTGTACAACCTCTACTGACCTTTTGATGAGATGGATTCATTAATATTTTCATTTAACCGTTTTGCTCTATTCTAACGTTGGTCACACACTGATGTGGGACGCCGTCCAGCGAGATGAGCTGGTCAGTCTGGCTCGACCAGCTCATCTCTGTCTCTCTGTCGGGGGTCAGAGTTCAATCCCCAACAGTGGCGTTGACATAAATATATAATTAACTGCTGTGTAACATATTCAGTTCACAACTAGGAACTTGCTTTGCTTACAGTTAAATATTGTTTTATCTGTCCTTTGAAATTTTTATTATTATTATAATTTTTTAGTTACAAACCAGAGAACACATATTTAAAACTTTGTAATTTCCGCTCAGTCTTATTATAAGTTCCTAAAGTGCAGCAACTGTTGTTCTAATTATTCCATACATGTCAAAAATATGTACTGTCACTTTTTCACTGATTGCATCAAACTGTTACTTTAAGACATGACGCCTGATATCTCTGTATATATTTAATTGTTCCTGTGAGGACAGATAGTGGGCGGCTGCCAGGCTGCGGCTCCATAATCCTTCAGATTAAATCAGACTAACAGGATGGACACCAGTGGATACAGTCGGTGTGAATGAGATGCTGCTGTATTAACTTGCTAATGCTCTATTAGAGAGATATATAAACCACCTTCTGTCAAATTTTAATCGGTGTTTGATGGATTAATTGATATTAATTGATATCAAACCCCTCCCCCCACCCACCACCCTCCCCCTCCTCCACCCAACCGTTTGTGACCTCCTGACCTTCCCCTATGGAAACTTTGTGACCTCCTTCCTGATACCTTCTGTCAAATTTTAATCGGAGTTTGATGTGAATAAATAAATATAAGTGATTAAATAAATATACTATATTTTAAACTACGTTGAATTAGATTAGGAATTTTGTAACTTTCAGGTTTTAAACAGATTGTCTTCATGATACAGTGTTGGAATTAAATGCCTTTAACTCTTGTTCCTTAAGAGACACGCAGGTTGGGAGAAACAGATCTGCTGTGTGTGTGTGTGTGTGTGTGTGTGTGTTGTGTGGTGTGTGTGTGTGTGTGTGTGTGTGTGTGTGTGTGTGTGTGTGTGTGTGTGTGTGTGTGTGTGTGTTGTGTGTGGTGTGTGTGTGTGTGTGTGTGGTGTTCAAGCATGATAAACCCACAGGATACGTCAGACATTCCTTCTGACAATAGCTTACAGTGCATTATTTGGTGTTGGACAACAGACTTATAGTTAGGTATGAGGTAATACCCCTGAAGGAAACAACAGTTTAACTTCAATATTTACATTACAGTGCATTATTTGCTGTTGTCCTGACCTCCGGCTTCCCTCGCTGACCATCTGCTCACCGTTACCTCCTCCAGAACTCTTTGAATTAGCCAATAGAAATGGAATCATTTACTTGTGAATAAATAAATATACTGTATTCTAATAGGAATTTTGTAACTATCTAAGGTTTTAAGCAGATTTTCTTCTTGATACACAGTTTAGGAATTAAATAACTTTAACTCTGGTTTGTTAAGAAACACACAGGTTGACAGAAAACAGAGTCTTGCTGCATGTGTGTGTGTATCTGTCCTCAAGCATGATAAACCCCGCAGGATACGTCATGGACATTCCTTCAGACAATAGCTCTGCGTTATTTGGTGTTGGACAACAGACTTATACTAGGTATGAGGGAATACCTATGAAGGAAACAACAGTTTAACTATTTTTACTATAAACAGTTAAACTGTTTATAGTAAAAACAGTTTAACTATTTATAGTTAAACTGTTATTTGGTTGTTGTTGTGACCTCCTGGACTCCCTCAGAAGGTGAATCATTATACTGTGTTACGCTAGTTTGATTCATTTTCAACAATGGATGCATTTGCAGCCATTTAGGTTAGCATGTCTTTAATATCTCCTCTTTTTCACACTATCTACCCAATGATTTATTGTCTAGTGTTACCTCAGTTTAAATTCTACAGCCATAACCACAATCATAAAACTATTTTGTAGGTCTTAAGTGAAAATTCAATGCGACTTCTATTTTTGCAAACATGCTTGTTGATTTTTTCTTTTTCCAGCTCATGACATGACAGCAGATTTTTCTGACATTAGTAACTTTCTGACTGAGCAGAACAGCGACAGCAAGTTTCCCTCCACAAACGCTAAATTCACTGAAACGACTCCACGAGCTGAAGAGACTCTAAGGTTTGTCAAAACTTTGAAAAAATTTGGATCTCATTAAAATGTCTAAAACCTTTTCTTATTGTAGAGTATAACTAATAACTTTTCTTTTGTGGCTAAATGAATATAATTTAAATGAACAACTTTTATTTTAATGTATCAAGTACTGTATAATTTGTGTGCTCTATAAAAAACAATGTAAAAGAAGCAAAACTGTTTTTTTTTTCTTACAGAACGGACAAACATCAGTTGTTCCTGTTAATTCAGGGGCTGCAGAAGAAGAAGAGAGGAGCAGATCCAGTAGAGATCAATGATTAGGATTTGAGTTCAGTGTGATATTATTTACCAACAAACATGTAGCTTATAAGCATGGTGTTACATAAAACCTAAAGATAAAATGTACACTTCTTGTGACTTATAAAGCAACAATTTTACCGGCTGTACTCCGTGTTTTTCTTTCTTGTAAAACTCTGACTTGATAAACAAACGCTGGATGAGGTTGTGGGGAGGATCGGTTCAGCATGAGGCGTTCTGATTGTGTCTTAATGTGACTTTTACTACGAGACTTTATGGAACTACAGTGGTGTCCAAATCAGTCATTACAGGGTAAATGTAATTTGAAGAGGGGGGAAGCATATAAACAAGTCAAGTCAATAACATACAATAATACATTTATTTACTACACTGTTAAGTAGAACGGAAATGATTTTTTTTCTAAATTGTCTTAAGATTACCTATTGTAAATTAGTGTTATATAAATCAAATTAATTGTATTGTGAATCACCATAAAGTCATGACCTAAAAAAGCTTGTGAAAACATGCCGCGTTTGCCTTTTAATTTTTACCCAGGAAGCATTTCGGCTAAACCGTGAGTGAAACAGTCACTGGGACTGACTAGTATATATCCCATTGGGGAAGGAAACTTTAACATTAAATACACCTTTCTGAACAGGCGAGGGCCACTTTCTCCGTCTCTAATCAGACATTTAAGCGATTGAAACCATTCCTCCCCCTCCGCCCCCCCAGACCCGGCCCCGGCCCGGGGCCTGGGGGGGCGAGGGGGGACCCGAGCCCACCCCCCAAAGCTCCGCGCCGAGCCGCCACCACCTCAGCCACATCACTGGAGGCGTCATGATGGACGTCGGAGTGAGGGACAGAAGTCCTGAACAGAGTGACTGAAAGTTGTTTTCCAAAGTTGTTTCTGCCATTTTGTTCATGGCTTCTACTTGTTGGAGTCGAACCAACATGTCTGTGAACGAGCCACACCTGGTTCGGGATCATACTCGGCGGTACAACGGCTGAGAAACCATTTCTAAGGTGAAATTAACTAAATATTAGCTATATCAGGGTACAGATGTCTGTTTGTAGACTAGCTTTAAAGGAACACGTGGTTGTTTTAGCTTCCGTCATGGCGGAGTGGGCGGGGCTCTGAGAGCGTGACGTCACGTGAAAAAAGGGGAATACCCTGCGAGCTAAAACTAGCTAGCTTGTTTATATTCATCATGGTTAAATGTAAATTTATCACCAACTTCTGTAGCAAACACGTTTGACTTATTTATTTTAGATTTTCTTTTGTACATTTCTGTCAAAATAAAGATTTTTAAAAGTCTTAAATTTAAGTTGGGGAACCTGCAGGAGCCCTGATGAAAATGTTACTCCAAATCTAAACCAGAATATGAATAATTTTGGGCTGATTTGTACATTTTAACCCGGATGGATTCGTAAACGTCCCACTAAAAGGCTAACATTGCTGTAAAAGTGAAGCTGTGTCTTCAGCTGCGTCCTGCTCTCAGCCTCACTAACAGGTTGTGACAGTCTTGGTTGAACAAGTTCATCCCCCCCCACGCAGTCCGTCCTCAGTGGGACAGACGCCCGTCCCCAGGGGGACACATCTGTCCTGCTGGGGGACGGATCTGGCTGGCACCAGCAAATTAATTCATTTCTTGATAACGAACTCCAAGCAGGAAGTTCCTGGTGTTAATTGAGAAGCCGTGAAGGTCCAGAGCAGACAGAGATTCTCTGCGGCTTGTTCTCCAGACGTGACTGTCTGCTGCTGGCGGCAGGTTGGAGACCATGGAAATATCAAACAGGCCTTGGGATTTATTATTTTTTTGTCTTCGTCCTCGGTCGCCTCCAGTCTCTTATCTGTCTGAGAAAACAGCGAGCGGGCCGAGGCGGCCAACGCATCTGACAAATCCAATCAGTCACATTAACGGCGGGGCGGACGGGATCCACTGCCTCTGCTTCAGTGGATCTGTGTGTTCAGAGCATTCAATACTTTTAGTCTAATTAACACAAGGCTTTATATTTATCACCAGGGTTGGTAAAAAACTAAATCATCTCTGATTGAGCTGCGCTGACTGGCTGAAAGCTGAGATCAGGTGAGTTTTGTGTCTGTCTCTCCAGATCTGGTGAAGCTCTGACAGCACCTGTTTCATCCCCAAACAGAGCCTGAAAGGCTGTGACCCGGATGTGTCAAACAAAACCCGAACACGCTCAACGTTTTACAGGAAAAACACGGCCAGAGGCTTCGCAGCATTTCACAGGAAATCAGGACGGGACGACAGCAGGAGATGTGATGGAAGACGTGAAGGGCTCAGATGGAGACGGGAAAATAAACCCAGATAACATCCAGGTCTAAACACAGAGGCTGGTTAATGTTCATACTTTACTCTAATAGATTTAGCTGACTTTATCTAATCTGTATCATCTTAGTCAAAACAGGACAAATCTGGAACCTTTTATTATTTTAAGTTAAAGTTCTTAATAAAACCTTTGAGCCTAAATGTGAACATTTGACAGATTTTGTGGATCATCACATTTTGGACTTTAGCGCCCATGTATGGTTGCCAGGCAACACTCCAGATCTGTTTTATTCAAAGGTTTTAATGGTTCTGATAGAAGTCCAGGAATCTGCCTCTGCCAGTGGGACGTGACTAAAGGCAACGACAGGGACACGACGAGACGCTAACTTCTTCTGGATTTAACTTTTCCAGATAGGATAGTTTGTGAATGTCGGGATCAAGGATGTGGAATCAACGTTATGCCAATGGATCAGGATGAACTAATAATCAGAAAGGAGGTCAAGGTGTCAGTTTCACATTCAGTTTCTAGTGAGTCTTCATCAGCGCAGACAGAGCGTTTGCACAGTTTCGCGTGAGATAGAGATGATTTTTCTGAGTCTTTTGAACAGCAGTGTTGTAAATGCTGCAGATTTTTAAAATATATTCTAACAGTTTGTTGTATCTTGGCTCAGTTGGAGGCCAGAGTCTTTACACGGTGCATAGCAAGGTGCTGCCAAAGCATTGTTTATCTCAGGCAGCATAAATTCCTCTGCTGCTGAAATGCATCATGGTCCCGTGGCGACCCAGGCTCACATGGATTCACGTTTCCTTCTGGAAAACGTTGGCCATCAGAGAGGCTCTTGGTCAAAGTCTGTGCACTCTTGGTGCTTTAAGTTTATATGACATATATATAGCAGATGGTTTATCAGAACAAGGCTGTCCTCCATTTTGTTTTACTATCTTCTCGTGCGTAAAGCTAATCCCAGCGCCATGCATCCTGCGACTGCTCGTTTTCACACCTGCAGACTCCTTGACGCCTCCGGCGGTGGCGTTACAGAAAAGTTTCTCTCTGAATCCTGGTTTCAGAAAGCGGCGGTGAGAGACTCCGGTCACTGGCATCTTGTAAACGAGCAAAAATGTTACGGTTTCTCTGAAAACCAGCTCGGTGTGAACCCACTTGGGTTTATTTCGCCAGTCCTGTGAGAAATGCCCATCGTCACTCTGCTGAAACATTACAGCCTCACTGCCATAAACACGTTTCATCACAGCTAAACCATCTCTGCTCTTTGCAGACCTCAGGAGGCGCCGCCATGACTCTGCACAGACCGACTAAGTTCAGGCAGATTTTAAACCACCTTTAAGTGTGACATCATCCTTAAACAGCCAGGATGTAAGCGTTAGCCCCAGCAGGTGTAAATACGTTGATTACTGTTGGTAGAAGAACCCGTTTGCAAAAATAATGCATAATTTCAGACCAAAAAGAAATAAATTCTTCTGGTTTTGCAGTCATGGAGGTCGTGTGACTGACTGAAAGCGACAGGATTCTGCAGATCTAAATGCCAGTGGATCCAGGGAGACGGTCGTAATCTGTTTCGCCTTCCTGATTTGTTTTGTCTGCTGTCAGTTTTCTGTGCAGCCAACAAAGCGCTTGGACAGATTCTGAATTCACTGCTAAATGTCTGGGTGGAAAAGCGTCTCAAAGCGCCTGGCTGGCTTTCATCTCTGCTGAGTGTGTCCTCTGACTCATAAGCAGCAGCTGAACACACAGCGGCTCTGCAGCCGGATAATCAATACCCATTTCCAGCACTGGACGTTTCTCAAGCTCTATCAATTTGAGGATTGATTGTCTAAACGCCCACTAATGTGTGTGTGTGTGTGTGTGTGTGTTTATCGCTCATTTAAGCACACATGGCTGTGTGGTCAGTGTGTTTTAAGTAAGGCCGTCTCTCCCTGGGTAACAGTTATTGACTCATAAGTAATTCCACCAGCTGGCCAAGGTTAAAAGTCATGGCGGACAGTAAGACGACACCAGATTTTTAGAAAAGTGCTTCTTGGATTACCGGTTCCGGCTTCGGCTAAAGATAAAGATGCAAAGGTGTTGAGGAGTCACAGGTTTGTTCAGCAGACGTCCTCAGTTCTCTGGTTTCCTTACATTTCCTTTCCCAGACGTTCCTCTGGTCGTTTTAAGGTTTCCTGGTCGAAGGTTTTCCAGGTTTTCAGAAGGTCTTTGTTTCTGTAAGTCTGATCAGTCGGGTTGCTGATCGTTTTCAGAGGAAAGTGTTGACCTCTTAATCAACCAGGCTTAAAAACGAATCAGAACCCTTTCCATCCGTCCATCTGTCCTTCATTGCTTACCCAACATGATGAGGGCAGCAGCTCAAAGATCCCCAGATGTCTCTCTCTCTCCTGCTTCATCCTCTGTCCTGTCGTTTCCGTCACTAAACAGTTTCTTCATGAACCGGTTGCTGGAGATAAGTTCTTCAGTTTGACAGATTTCAACCCCCAAAACATCTGATTTGCTTCTTCCACCAGTGGTTTTAAATACAATATCTGATAGTTTTAAGTTTTTAATTTTATCCAACATTTTCATTATTGCTGTGAGACGTGCATCGTAATTCTACAGCAGAAGGATCCAGTTTAACAACGTCTGAAGATGATGATAATTCATCTTTCCTGCATTTTTGTTGGTCTGCTGCTGCTGGTTGCGTCACCTGCTTTAAACATCGACGTTATTTTAAATAAATCCAGTCGTCAGCGTTTACCTTGTTTCTCTGTTTTAATCCTGACGGATGATGTCGGCCTCATGAAGCTTCTCCAGACTCAGAAATATTTGTTGGACAAAAATAGACGTAGCCACTGGTCCTGCTGCTGGCTTCCACACTGGGGACCAGCACCAATTTCCACAGATGGTGCCGTTTATGCTGGCTACGCTGTTTTAACTTCCACTTGCAGCTCTGTCGGTTCAGACTGCGAATGTGGAAAGAAAATACTTGCAGTGATTCTTGTTTTGGACGTTCTTGGAAAGTGAAATCTGTAAACGTGAAAGTCTCAGGCTGCTCTTTGTTCCCTCGGCTTCCTCTCGTTTCTCTTCCAGTGTTTTTATTTGTGTTTTTTGTGAGGTTGGGCCAGATTTTCTGCTCCAGTTTTCCTGGCCATCCTGCACTCGCCTGCTGCTGTTCGGTGAAACAAACTCGCCTTAGCTCAGTCGGCTGGATGCTACGGCGCCGCCTCCATTCAGAAACAGGGAGGAGGCTGAGCTGTCCAAACCAAACTGCTACCTTCCTACAGCAGGGTGTTAGCGCTACGCTAAGAAACGAAATTAAATTACAAGGTGAAGCCATTTGAGAATATGTTAATATTATGACCATTAATCACATTTTAAATGGAAACCAAGCAAAATAAGCAACTTTCTCAATTTCAGGTCCTGATCATTCATGGAGTTTCTTCAGAGATTTGGACGCTAACTTTAGCACTAGCTGCTACATGTTAGCATTGAGATGCTATTTTAGATTTCAGTAGTTTCTCCGATAGCTTTTAGCAGAACTTAAACACAACAATCTTTCCCAGTGTCCAATCAGGTTGTTTAGAAGCAGGAATTAACCCCCGATGCGCTGAGAGAAGCAGCTTTGTCGTCTGTTAGCAGATGTTAGCTTACGGTCGTACCGGAAACACAGTGCAAAGGGTCTGCACTGTGTTTGAATCTTAGCAGGGATAAAAAAATGAACCAGTTTAAATTCTATGGAGTTAATTAATCAAAAGTTATTCCTCTAGTGATCAGCTCCAATAAAAATCCTTCTTGCTGCCGCCAGCTGCTCCACTGTGAGCCAAACGGAAATAAAACAGGAGACTTTAATTCACTGTCAGACTGTCTGAAGCAGCAGTTCATGTTTTTACAGTGCGTTTCATGTATTTCAGGTGTGAGTTGCATTTCCTGAAACATGTAAGAAAAGATGCGAGTTCCTTCAAGCTGCCTGCGTTTTAAAGCTGCAGGCCTTTAGAGCTGATGCAGCAGCAGCAGTGTGTGTCGCAGCTGCTCCTCGTTGTGTCTGAAATGGAGGTCAGTGTGACACGGAGGGAGAACGTGAGCAGCGTTTCCCCCAGGCCGGATTCACGGAGGATCCGATCTGTGTCACGGCTCTGTGAGGCGCATGCTGCCTGGATTAGCCTCCTCTCTCTGTGAGGTCCGCGCTTCCTCTGCGGTTTATCAGCCTTATCCCTTTAAGAAGCTCTTTGAAGATCCAGATAAGCTCATTATAATCCACCAGAGTCACCTCAGCCTCCACACTGCTGGGCTCTGGGTGTTTACTGGTCCCAATGTCAGCTTCCTCACTGCTCCACCTGCGCAGAAACTCTGAAGCAGGAGAAATGACTGTGAAAAAACCCACAGAATCAGCAGAGAAATTCAGATTCTCTGGAGATGAGAGTAACGAAGGCTAAACGCTCCTCTGAAAGTGTTTCCATTTAATTCATGTGTAGAAGTAAAGCGTCCAGTGAAAGGTGTGCGGACCGTCGGAGGTCCAGCCGCTCCTGCCGTCACGTCCGTTTCCCAGGAGACGCTTCAGAGTGGAAACGCTGCAGCCGCTCGCTGACAGTCGCTAACCTTTAAGGTGCCATGTTGGATGGCAGCAACGCAGAATCAGCCGGGATGGACAAGCTGAGGTCATCCAGAGCCCAGGACCTGCAGGAGCCTCTATCCGCTGGGGCAGGAGGGGAAACCAAGGCCGTTCTCCATCTTTAACTCACAAAACTGAACTGCTCCACACTGTAAAACCTAATTAGTTAAATAAAAGCTAACTTGGTTTCCTGAAAACTACTGGGTTGAAACTTTTCCTGCTTTTTATTTGTTTCTCTGCTCAAACTTTGACAGAAAATATAAAATCTGTGTCAGTTCTCTCAGTTTTCAGTAAAACAAACAAACATTGGTAAAGCTACGGACATGATGCCAGTTTCTGTCGCTCCATCATCAGGATGCGACCTTTGACCCACAACAGGAAGCTGATGAGTTCCCCTCATCCGCGCTTCATTTTTCTCAGGATGAAGATGAAAATTATAATCTCATATAATTTCTACAGAACCGCGTTTACAGATTTCCTTCAGTTTCTCTTCTGTTCCCATTTCTACTTTAGTTTTATTCCTTTGTCTTTTCGTTTCTGTAAAAGTATAAACATAAACATCATCCTGTCTCTTACATTGATCTCCATTGTCATAATTTACAGCTCTTGTAATCTCCAGTTTACAGCAGAACATCAGATGTGACTCTGATCCAAACCCAATGAAACCAAAACTTCTCCTTCTGCAGCACCGACATCTTCAGATGTTTCACTTTAAGACACAAACTAAGGATTTCCTTGGTGTTTTGCTGTTTGTACAAATTATTTCGAGAAATACAATTAATGTTGATTCACGAAAAGAACCAAAGAAACCGAGAAAAACCGTAACTGTTCATGTTTAAAAGACTTTTACCTCAGTAGATCCGCAACTTGTTTAAATCAAGTGACTAGTCTAAGTATCCATCTATCCATCCATCCATCCTGGTCTCTCCTCCTCCCTGATCTCCTCTCCAGTGAGGCTCCATCCTGTCCAGATGTCCAACTGTCTCCTCTGGACGTGGAGGAGCAGCAGCTCGACTCTGAGTCCCTCCTGATGACTGAGCTTCTCTCTCTAAGGGTCCAAACACCCTGAGGAGGAAACACATTTCAGCCGCTTGGATCCTGATCTGGTTCTTTATTCATGACCCAAAGACCATAGATGAGGGTGGAAACGTAGATGGACCGGCAAATCGAGAGCTTCGCTTTCTGACTCAGCTTCTCTTCACCACGACGGACCGATACAGATCAATATGGATCAATACGGATCAATATGGATCAATACGGACCGGTACAGATGGACCGATACAGATCAATATGGATCAATACGGACCGGTACAGACGAACCGGTACGGATCAATACGGACCGGTACAGACGGACCGGTACAGATCAATATGGATCAATACGGACCGGTACAGACGAACCGGTACGGATCAATACGGACCGGTACAGACGGACCGGTACAGATCAATACAGATCAATACGGACCGGTACAGACGGACCGGTACAGATCAATACAGATCAATACGGACCGATACAGATCAATACAGATCAATACGGATCAATATGGATCAATACGGACCGGTACAGATCAATATGGACATATGATCAATACGGACCGGTACAGACGGACCGGTACAGATCAATACAGATCAATACGGACCGGTACAGATCAATACGGATCAATATGGATCAATACGGACCGGTACAGATCAATACGGATCAATATGGATCAATACGGACCGGTACAGACGGACCGGTACAGATCAATACAGATCAATACGGATCAATACGGACCGGTACAGACGACCGGTACAGATCAATACGGACCGTACAGATCAATACGGACCGGTACAGATCAATATGGATCAATACGGACCGGTACAGATCAATACGGATCAATACGGACCGGTACAGCGCCGCTTCACGGCAGACGCTGCCCCAACCCGCCTGTCCATCTCCTTCTTCCCTCATTCATGATCCCCAGATTCTTAAACTCCTCCACTGGGGGCAGGACGACCCCCGACCCGGAGACGGACCTTTACCCTCATCCGGGTCAAGACCTAGTCTAAGTAGGAAAAACAAAAAGTTAAATCCACTTCATTTATTCAGTGAAGGTCATCAGTAAACAGCCAAAGGGTCCCTGGACTTTGACGGTTGCCAGGTTGGACCCAGTCTTGATTTTCCCGTTAGCCGTTTGGTTGCAGAGCCGGACTGCAGAGTTTCAGCGTGACAGAAGTTGGAGAAGAACCTGAGGACCATCTGCTCCTCAGGAAGCCGCTGCGCCGCCTCGACTCGCAGGACTCGGGTTCTGATTGGAGATTAATAATGTTCTGTAAATACTTTTCCAGCGAGAGCCGACGCTGCTGCGATCAATCATGCGCTTTGTGAGCTCAGCAGCCTGGTGAGGCCGGCCGCTAACTGCTGAACACGGTGGAAACAAAGCAGGACAAAGTAGCTGAGCAGGTTTTAATCATGTCAGCAAACATTCCTGGGCGGCCAGGAGATGCATCATGTTGGAGTTTAGTAAAGTCTGCAGATTCAACACGGACTTCACCTCCTTACGGCTCCCAAAGCTCTGCTGCAAGAAACTCCAGGAGCTAAAAGCAGAGCAGAGAATCACTGAAACCGAACAGTGTGGCCTGCATTTGTATTTCCCCCATTACTATGAAACCTGGAATGAAATTCCAGTGCAACCAGTTCTGTTGATGTTTGTTGGAGAACAAAAAGATAAAACATGAATTAAGATCTGATGTGTTTATACACAGTCCAGTCACATTAATGTGACCATCTGTCAAAAGCCAGAATAACCACCTTTCGCAGAGCGAACTGCTACGAGACGTGCAGGAAGAGAGTCACTTAGGTCCCTGAAGGTCTTCTCTGGGATGTTGAGCCATGCCGACTCTAATGCCGTGGCCAGCTGCGCTAGATTACGCGGTTGAGGATCCATGGCGCGAACAACTCGATCGAGATGGTCCCACAGATGCTCGATTGGGTTTAAGTCAGGTGAGTTTGCTGGCCAGGGGAGGACGGTAAACTCATCCTGGTGCTCTTCGAACCACGCACGTACACTGGCAGCTGTATGGCACCTCGCATTGTCCTGCTGGAAGATGCCATCATCCTGAGGAAAAACAATGCGCATGTAGGGGTGGACATGGTCCGCAAGGACAGATGCGTACTTGTATTGATCCATCGTGCCTTCCACAATAATCAGTGAACCCAGAGAATGCCAGGAAAACATTCCCCAGACCATAATGCTCCCGCCTCCAGCTTGGACCGTTCCTGCAATGGTTGCAGGGTGGTTCCTTTCAGAGGTTTCACGCCTTATACGCCAACGTCCATCTGTCCGATGGAGCATAAAACGCGATTCATCTGAAAACGCTACCTGTCGCCACTCAGTGGACGTCCAGCTGCTGTACTGGCGTGCAAATTCTAGCCTTCGTCGTCGATGAACACCAGTCAGCATAGGTGCACGAACCAGGCGTCCGCTTCGGAGGCCCAGACGCAGCAATGTTCGCTGAATAGTGGTTTGGGAGACACTTGTGGTAGCCCCTTGGTTCATTTTAGTGGTCAGTTGCTCAACAGTAGCCCGTCTATCTGCCCGAACGCATCTCCGCAACCGTCGTTCGCCTCTGTCATCTATGGCCCGTGGTGCACCACATTTGCCACGTCGTTGATTTTGGACAGTCCCATTTTGCCATGCACGGTACACTTTTACCACGGCGGCACGCGAACAGTTCACAAACTCAGCCGTTTCGGAAATGCTTCCACCCTTGGCCCGAAAGCCAATGATCATGCCCTTTTGGACGTCGGATAAATCGCTTCGTTTCTGCATTACGCCAACGATTGAAATGTTTTCCGAAGCCCACACACACCCTTTATATACGCTCAACTGCACTGTGCTGCCACCTGCCTTCTGTGATTGGTTATTTAACTCTGAAGTGGAAAGTACGTGGTGGTCACATTAATGTGACTGGACTGTGTATTTATAGAATAAAAACAAAACAGATTTTATTTTCACGCCAAGGGGAAATTCAGGCAAAACAGCAGCATCAAAGGTTCACACTAAAAAGTTCTTAAAGTTTAACAATATATAAAAAAACAAGATTAATAATATTAATTTGCTGCAGAAAACTGCAGCAGAAATCATGTTGGTCTGATTCGTCTTCAGCCTGAAGCAAAACATGATTAAATTCAACAAGAGACGAATTAATAGTTCAAATATTTTAATGGATGATTTGAAAACTGCTTTTCGTTTTTATTGAGGTAAAAAAAACATACAAATATGAATGAAAACATTTCATAGTGATTCCGGTTGGTTGCAGCTCCCTGTCCTCCATCAGGTTCTGTCCTCCATCAGGTTCTGTCCTCCATCAGGTTTCATCCTGTCCTCCATCAGGTTCTGTCCTCCATCAGGTTCTGTCCTCCATCAGGTTTCATCCTGTCCTCCATCAGGTTCTGTCCTCTATCAGGTTCTGTCCTCCATCAGGTTCTGTCCTCTATCAGGTTCTGTCCTCCATCAGGTTTCATCCTGTCCTCCATCAGGTTCTGTCCTCCATCAGGTTCTGTCCTCCATCAGGTTTCATCCTGTCCTCCATCAGGTTCTGTCCTCTATCAGGTTCTGTCCTCCATCAGGTTCTGTCCTCCATCAGGTTCTGTCCTCCATCAGGTTCTGTCCTCCATCAGGTTTCATCCTGTCCTCCATCAGGTTCTGTCCTCCATCAGGTTCTGTCCTCCATCAGGTTTCATCCTGTCCTCCATCAGGTTCTGTCCTCCATCAGGTTCTGTCCTCCATCAGGTTCTGTCCTCCATCAGGTTCTGTCCTCCATCAGGTTTCATCCTGTCCTCCATCAGGTTCTGTCCTCTATCAGGTTCTGTCCTCTATCAGGTTCTGTCCTCCATCAGGTTCTGTCCTCCATCAGGTTCTGTCCTCCATCAGGTTCTGTCCTCTATCAGGTTCTGTCCTCCATCAGGTTTCATCCTGTCCTCCATCAGGTTCTGTCCTCCATCAGGTTCTGTCCTCCATCAGGTTCTGTCCTCCATCAGGTTTCATCCTGTCCTCCATCAGGTTCTGTCCTCTATCAGGTTCTGTCCTCCATCAGGTTCTGTCCTCCATCAGGTTCTGTCCTCCATCAGGTTCTGTCCTCCATCAGGTTTCATCCTGTCCTCCATCAGGTTCTGTCCTCCATCAGGTTCTGTCCTCCATCAGGTTTCATCCTGTCCTCCATCAGGTTCTGTCCTCCATCAGGTTCTGTCCTCCATCAGGTTCTGTCCTCCATCAGGTTCTGTCCTCCATCAGGTTTCATCCTGTCCTCCATCAGGTTCTGTCCTCTATCAGGTTCTGTCCTCCATCAGGTTCTGTCCTCCATCAGGTTCTGTCCTCCATCAGGTTCTGTCCTCCATCAGGTTTCATCCTGTCCTCCATCAGGTTCTGTCCTCTATCAGGTTCTGTCCTCCATCAGGTTCTGTCCTCTATCAGGTTCTGTCCTCCATCAGGTTTCATCCTGTCCTCCATCAGGTTCTGTCCTCTATCAGGTTCTGTCCTCCATCAGGTTCTGTCCTCCATCAGGTTCTGTCCTCCATCAGGTTCTGTCCTCCATCAGGTTCTGTCCTCCATCAGGTTTCACTGTCCTCCATCAGGTTCTGTCCTCTATCAGGTTCTGTCCTCCATCAGGTTCTGTCCTCATCAGGTTCTGTCCTCCATCAGGTTCTGTCCTCTATCAGGTTCTGTCCTCCATCAGGTTTTCCATCCTGTCCTCCATCAGGTTCTGTCCTCCATCAGGTTCTGTCCTCCATCAGGTTCTGTCCTCCTATCAGGTTCATGTCCTCCATCAGGTTCTGTCCTCTATCAGGTTCTGTCCTCCATCAGGTTCATCTGTCCTCCATCAGGTTCTGTCCTCCATCAGGTTCTGTCCTCCTATCAGGTTTCATCCTGTCCTCCATCAGGTTCTGTCCTCCATCAGGTTCTGTCTCCATCAGTTCTGTCCTCCATCAGGTTATCATCTGTCCTCCATCAGGTTCTGTCCTCCATCAGGTTCTGTCCTCATCAGGTTTCATCCTGTCCTCCATCAGGTTCATCTGTCCTCCATCAGGTTCTGTCCTCCATCAGGTTCTGTCCTCCATCAGGTTCATCCTGTCCTCCATCAGGTTCATCCTGTCCTCCATCAGGTTCTGTCCTCCATCAGGTTCTGTCCTCCATCAGGTTCTGTCCTCCATCAGGTTCTGTCCTCCATCAGGTTCTGTCCTCCATCAGGTTCTGTCCTCCATCAGGTTCTGTCCTCCATCAGGTTCTGTCCTCCATCAGGTTCTGTCCTCCATCAGGTTCTGTCCTCCATCAGGTTCATCCTGTCCTCCATCAGGTTCTGTCCTCCATCTCAGGTTCTGTCCTCCCATCAGGTCTCTCCTGTCCTCCATCAGGTTCTGTCCTCTATCAGGTTCTGTCCTCCATCAGGTTCTGTCCTCCATCATGTTCTGTCCTCCATCAGGTTCTGTCCTCCATCAGGTTTCATCGCTGTCCTCCATCAGGTCTGTCCTCCATCAGGTTCTGTCCTCCATCAGGTTCTGTCCTCCATCAGGTTCTGTCCTCATCAGTCTGTCCTCCATCAGGGTCTGTCCTCCATCATGTTCTGTCCTCCATCAGGTTCTGTCCTCCATCAGGTTCTGTCCTCCATCAGGTTCATCCTGTCCTCCATCAGGTTCTGTCCTCCATCAGGTTCTGTCCTCTATCAGGTTCTGTCCTCCATCAGGTTCTGTCCTCCATCAGGTTCTGTCCTCCATCAGGTTTCTCCTGTCCTCCATCAGGTTCTGTCCTCCATCAGGTTCTGTCCTCCATCAGGTTTCATCCTGTCCTCCATCAGGGTCTGTCCTCCATCATGTTCTGTCCTCCATCAGGTTCTGTCCTCCATCAGGTTCTGTCCTCCATCAGGTTTCATCTGTCCTCTATCAGGTTCTGTCCTCCATCAGGTTCTGTCCTCCATCAGTTCTGTCCTCTATCAGGTTCTGTCCTCTATCAGGTTTCATTCTGTCCTCCATCATGTTCTGTCCTCCATCAGGTTTCATTCTGCTAACAGTTGCATGACTGAATTGTTTGTAACCACTTAGCATTTCTTAGCGTTTCTTTGTTGCTGATGTTTAACATGACGTCACAGGATCACACTGACTGTCCTGCAGGTTCCAGCTGGTCTTTTGTTGGACTTGCTGTATTTTGTCCATGTTGTCTCCGCGCCGCCGAAGCTCTTTACACACTGCAGGGCCGGGAAAACACATGAGCCGCCATTGTCTGTGGGCTGATTGGGGCTCATTGTCCAAACGGCGTGAAGCGCTGCATTGTGGGCCGGAGAAAGCCGAGGCAGGAGCGGCGTTCCTGGCAGCCGCCAGCCGCTGGACGGTCCCAGGAGTCCAGCCTGAATAGT
Organism: Poecilia picta; assembly: GCA_033032245.1. Taxonomy (NCBI): domain Eukaryota; kingdom Metazoa; phylum Chordata; class Actinopteri; order Cyprinodontiformes; family Poeciliidae; genus Poecilia; species Poecilia picta. Next base: position 2,986,191 of record CM065369.1, on the reverse strand, counting down.
GGACCGATTCAGCCTGTGGACCGGAGGACATTAGCATTTTGAGCGGATTCTCCGCTGGCGCCGGTCCAGTCAGGGAGAGTCTGAGACGCGTTTCACCGCCTGGGAAGACGATTCACTTCACACACATCATCTGTACGGAGGAGGATCAGGGCCAACAAAGAACAGCAGTTACAACAGGAAGAAGAAAAAATTATTCGTTTTGTCTCTCCGAATTCTGAGGAAAAAAGTCAGAAATTCAGAGATTGTCACAATTTCTTTCTTTCTCGTTTTCCAGAGGCATAATTTCTCCCTGTACATCTGGAGAACCAAACGGGTCACTTGGTTTCCACCACCTAATGAGATGAACGTTTAAAATAAACATCACCGTTGGAGTTCAACCTCCAGCTTTAGCTTCTCGGTTTCTGTTTTCTGCTCTGAATGCAGAAGTTAAACATCCAGCTGTGAACCTGAGGAGGTTCAGAGGCTTCGCTCCCAGATTCCCTCCATCAGTTCAAACACGTTTTGAGCCGTTTCTCTGGTTCTGCCTGATTTGCTGCAGGTTGAAGTTTCCTCCCTGTGAAGCAGGCAGATGGTGAAACCTACCTTCAGCTGATTGAGGTGTGTGTGTGTATGTGAGTGTGTGTGTGTGTGTGTGTGTGTGCATGTGTGTGTGTGTGTGTGTGTGTGTGTGTGTATGCGTGCGTGTGTGTGCGTGCGTGTGTGTGTGCGTGTGTGTGTGTGTGTGTGAGCGTGTGTGTGTGTGTGTGTGTGTGCGTATGTGTGTGAGCGTGTGTGTGTGTGTGTGTGTATGCGTGTGTGTGTGTGTGCGTGTGTGTGTGAGCGTGTGTGTGTGTGTGCGTGGTGTGTGTGTGTGTGTGTGTGTGCGTATGTGTGTGTGTGTGCATGTGTGTGTGTGTGTGTGTGCGTATGTGTGTGAGCGTGTGTGTGTGTGTGCGTGTGTGTGTGTGTGTGTGTGTGCGCGTATGTGTGTGAGCGTGTGTGTGTATGCGTGTGTCTGTGTGCGTGCGTGTGTGTGTGCGCGTGTGTGTGTGTGTGCGTGTGTGTGTGGCGTGTGTGTGTGCGTGTGTGTGTGTGTGGGTGTGTGTGTGTGTGCGTGTGTGTGCGTGTGTGTGTGTATGCGTGTGTGTGTGCGTGTGTGTGTGCGTGTGTGTGCGTGTGTGTGTCGTGTGCGTGTGTGTGCGTGTGTGTGTGTGTGCGTGTGTGTGTGTGTGCGTGCGTGTGCGTGTGTGTGTGCGTGTGGTGTGCGTGTGTGTGCGTATGTGTGCGTGTGTGTGTGTGTGTGTGCGTGTGCGGCGTGTGTGTGTGTGTGTGTGTGTGTGTGTGTGCGGCTTCCGTCTTGGCATGCATGGAATGTAATGTTCCACAAAGTATGAAGGTCGCTGAGTTCATGCTGCCTCTGTGTTTGACGGAGGACAAGCAGACCTGGTTCCTGGTGACCAGAGATGAAACGGATCCGCGTCTCTCTGCTGATCTGAGGTCAGGTCTTCTGTCTTCATGGGACGTCGTTTCTCACCTCATGTTTCCAATCGCTGATGGAAAACAGACATGAAGGATCTGGCTGAGATTAGCATGAAGCTACGTTGCTATACGATGCGACATGTTGCCTGACGCGTTGCTCTCACATATCCAGTGTTTCCAGTGTCTGTCTGGAAACTTGCAGCTTTGTTTTATCTTCTGCTCAAGTTAAACTGGGTTGTAAAAGAACCAAGAGGTGAAACGTTTCCACCAGATTCAGTTGGAAGTCCAGAACTTCCTGCAGCAGGTTTCGGTTTTCCAGGTTCAGGATTATGAGCCGAGTTTAAAACGCCACAAAGAAAAAGTTTCCATGTGTTGGAGCGAATCAACCGGGCTGATAACGTGATTTTAAAAGATGTTGACGCTCCGCGTTGCTGTGACAAACAGGAAGTAGAGGTAAATCAAACTAGCATGGAGAACAGGTCTCAGACAAATGGAGGGGCCTCCACTTCATGCCTCTGGTAAGGCACAGAGTTCGTTACGTCAGAGATCATTCAGAGAAAGTGTTTCCATCTCCGCAGCCTGAAGCGCATCGACTTTCAGGAAAAACCAAAAACTGAAATGGAGGAAGTTATTTTAAATGTTACCGTTTCCATCAACCTCTTCTAATGCAAACCTTCAAACGTTGATGGATTCTGGTTTATTATGCTCTCGTCTCCAAGCAGGCGGCGCTCAGGAAGCCTTGCAGAGCTGAGCCTTTGTTAGCTTATAGCATTGTAGCACAAAATATGTTACAATATTACAAAAAACCAAAAGTAGCGACAAATATTATATATTCAAACAATGAACAAACCAGAGTTTGTTCATTGTGAACATGCAAACAGAATAATGTTTTTATATTAGTGTGATTTGTTTAATACATAAATGTGTGTTTATGCTTCAAGCATTCATGTAAAACTGCAGTATGTAAATGTTTGACTTCTAGAGAGTTGAGTGAATTCATGGAACCCAAAATTCTGAGATTTTAGGATGTTGTGGCTCCAGGAGGTCTGCAGTATTAAGGTTTTATATTTTATAGCATATTCTAGATTATACTTACACAAATCAAATTACATCTTGAGCTAAACAATATGCTTATTGCATATTGAGATATTCAGCAAACAGGAATGGGCCGAACTTTTAATCTGTAGATGGATTAACACTAAAAAACAAACAAACCTGCACCTGCAGAGAAAAATCACCAGCTTCCCTCCTCTTTACACCTACGGATTATTTTGTGTTGGTTTGTCATTTAAATCCCCAAATCGATTAATGATTGTAAATTATTTTGAAAGTCTTGGATAACAACCATTTACATTAGAATAGTAAGTTTACTTTTTTCTCCTTCTGTTTTAGAGGCCAGAGAGATAAAATGGGAGGCAAGCTCAGCAAAAAGAGGAAGGGCTACAATGTAAACGACGACAAGTCCAAAGACAAAGACGCCAAGGCGGAAGGCGCCTCGGCCGAGGAGAGCGAAGCCCCGAAGGACAAGAAGGACGAGGCCCCTGCGGCCGGCGACGCCAACGAGGTAGCGAACGACACGGCGGCCAAGGAGACGCCGGCGGCGGACGCCGCAGCGCCGAAGGCCGAGGAGAAGAACGCCGCTCCCGCCGCCAAGGAGTCGGAAAAACCTGCCGCCAACGCCGAGCCCAAAGCAGAGGCACCGAAAAGCGCCGACGCTGCCAAGGCCGACGACAAACCGGCCGCGGCCAAAGAGGCTCCGGCCGCCAAGGAGCCGGAGACGAAGGGCGCGGCGCCCGGCGCTGCGGCCGACAGCAAAGGGGAGGCCGACGCCAAAAAGACTGAGGCCCCCGCTGCGCCGGCGGCCAAAGCCGAGGCGGCCCCGGCGACCTCGCCTGACCCTAAGCCCACAGAGGCGGCGGCGGCTCCCGCGGCCACCAAAGATGGCGCCGCTGCGCCTAGTTCAACACCAGCCGCCGACGCTCCGGCCACGGAGGCGCCGAGCAAGGATCAAACCGTAGCAGTTCAAGATTAATGGACAGCTTGTTTTCCAAAACGAAGAAACAAATGACCTAACTCAACGATGACAAAGATTTACAAAGAAAATGAAATTACTAGCCCGCCCATATTATTATGATAACAATAATAATAATAATTGTAATGATGATGATGATTTGTTGAATAAGGAGGACTGGAGACGTTTCCCACCAATGCGTATGATTATTGCTATTATTATTGTTATGTTTTAATCTATTTTTTCTGCTGTAGTATTTGAACTTTGATACGAGTCTGTGTCGGCCGTGCGCCTTTGCAACGTCACCGTCATCCTTCATCCACTCATAACCTCCAGATCGCCTGCATTCATGCTCTCACCTGCAGCCTGCTGCAGAGGAGTGAGAGGTCAAAGGTCATTTCACCAGCTGGATCTGCATTACATCTGTCCAGCGTTTGACCCAGAACGTCCCGTTTCCCGGGCGGCGGAGCTGAAACCGTTTGGACCGAGTATGCTGAAGCTTCCTGGGGAATTTGAAAGGTTGAAAATCGCTGGCTTTGCAAATAATTGTAGGATTTTTTCACATAAACTTCTACATTTTGTACTGAAACCCTTAGCTATATTGTAAGAAAACTAAGTGGTTTTTTAGCATTTGTAATACTTAAAAAATTTGCAAAGCCTTGCCAAGAATACCTTTAAAATGTTCCAGTGAAGCTCCAAGCGATTCTCTGGTCTATTAATCCAACAGAAAGTGGCATATCCAGCAGACAAGCCAAACAATCTGTGAGATGGTCTGAACTTCCTTGTCAGGTTGAAACGGTGATGTTTACGGAGCCGGGATGACGCTTTGGGAAGGACATGTCCAGTTGTGTCTTTCTGAAGACGGCAGACTAAACTGGCACTCAAACATCCTGTGAGGCTTTTCCTCCCGATCTAAGAAAGGAAACAAAATCCTTAGCTGTGAAACTGCAACAGCTCTTCACTGTTAGGTTTCACATTGAATACTTCAGTATTTAGGTTCACATCTTTAAACATTCCTTAACAGAAAATGAAACCATTTTATCAAAACGTTTGTCTGAATGTTGATGTAGTTTCCTTCACCTCGACTTTCTGGTATTTAGAAAAGAAACGACATAAAATGGTAGAAAGTTCATCCAGGTAAACTTTGCTTTGGCTTAATATCTTGATGTATTTGTCAAATTTGACACCCAAGATATTCTGCCTCTGAGACTTGATTGATTAATCTTTAGAATTAAATCAAGTCAAATATTTAACTTTTGAAGAAACATTCAACAGAAGTTCTGACTTTTCAGCCCAGCCTGTAACAAACTCCAAACCCAGAAACAGCTGAATATAAAGCAGCAACACCAGCAGACATCTGGAATCGGCAAACATGGAAAATGATCCATATTTAAGGTAAATGTCAGGGGCCAACAACTCAGCCTTGGGGTGCACACATACAAATTATTGGAAATGATTTCATATCACTTATAATAACACATTGCTCTCAATTTACAAAATATAAGTAGGACTTCTTTAAACTTACATTTGGAAACATCATGTCCAGCTGTTTCTGAGTGAGTGTCGAGATTTAAAGTGCCAAATAAAGTTAAGATCTGAAATTATTGCTCCTCCTGCGTCACCAGACCTGAAACTGGATCAAACCTGGAGCCGTTTCCACCAGAGGTACTTAGTTTGGGAAAAGACTCTGATTGGATTAATCCTTTTTGTTAGCATGTTTGTTAGCATCTGTAGCTCTGGAGGACACTGGAAAAGTAGAAAGTTTAGTGGCAAGCAGGAATCCATGTTGTAACTTTGATTAATGTTGAATTAAACAAAAAAGGAAAATAAAGTCTATGAAGTATTCTGTTTTTGCGACGTAATGGGTTCAATTCTGCTTGTGACCCGGTTGTCTGCTAGTTTCACCCAGGCTCTAGTAAAACTAATGTCTTTGCATTGTTGGAGAGTAAAATACTGAAAACCAGCAACCTAAACTCCGACCGCCAGGCCTTCCTGATCCCTCCTGTGCATAAATGCAGGTCTCAGTGTCGTCACCTCACCCTCCGTCTCATCCACCGACACACAGCGTCTTCCTTCCAGCACTCCGTAGCAGAAACAAACATCCGAGGACGGTTGTGTGTCACTTGATTACGTTTCTTTTCTTCCTCTCTTGACTCAGTAAATTGCATGTCTGTGGTTGGGTGAACCTGTAGTCCTGTCTTTTTGGTCAAGTGGAAAAAAAATAAAAATAAAAAAACAAATAAGTATTGATAATTTCTCAGTCTGCATCCAACCATGCCAACTACGATCGATATTGTCATTCCATGTCTCACCGCAGCTCTTTCTACATGTTCATTCAAGCAAACAGACAAAAAAAATGATATGAAAATTGATGCGTTAAAATTATATGTACTTGTATAAATGGTGCAACAGTAATAAAATGTCAGAAATTGACTTAAAGATCTTGTGCAAGTGAATTTTTTTCAATAGGGAACCAGAAGAGAACAACCTGAGAGTTTGCTGTGTACAGATCTGATGACTTTTAATGTACAATTAATTCATTCTACATGTGAAGACAACAAAGCACCACGGTCATTTTACAGAAAACAAGAAAAGCCGAACAAAGAACATTTAAATGTTACATAAAGTATCAGCCAGTGAAGTTTCTGCATTCGTTTGGTGACACAGAGGTAAAAGTTGCTTTAATGCTTTACAACTTGAAGTAGGAACAACAAGTAGATGCCAAGTAAAAGTGACCCGAGGGCAGAACCCTGAGGAATCCCACATGTGACAGAAAGCAGTCCCAGCCTGTAAAGTGACATTTGCTTTGGACATAAAGGTGAATTACTTTCTGTTCTTTGGAAAATAAACACTAAAAAGCTCCGGGGTTGAGTCATTAATGTGTTTGGTCTTCAAGCCAATGAAAGTTTGAAAGCCGCTCACTGCAGCAGCGGCGCGACGGCCAACGCAAAAACACTTCACAGATATTAGCTGAATTTTCCAAACGGTTAAAGACTGGAGCTAGAAATCCAGCAGAGACTCTCTGGCTGGATCAAATCCCTGCAAGCTGGTCCGTGTCGGATCGTCCTTCACCTTCACTTTCTGCCAAACGACATGTTAACTATCTGGATGCCTGCAGACCAGTGAAACTTATAAATACAGGTGAAACTCTGGACTTTCAGTCAAAGTTAAAGACCCAGAGAATAAATCTTACATTTTTCTCTGGCATAAATTAAACTAAGAAAAACCAGAGTTTGATGGGACCACTGAGGTTTTGCTAGTGTTGAAAAAACACAACTTCATAATTGCCATGTTTCCATTTTGTAAGAAACATAATTAAAATCCCACATGTGGAAGTTTGTTCACACAGTAAGTAACAAAAACCTGCAGCGCCGTCGTCATCCTACACATTTCTGTCTTCTTCATTGTTTCTGACAGTAGTAACGTCCGGCTGTAGATCATGTGATTCGAAGTGTTTCCATTTGATGCAGCCAAAAATCCTAACACAAACACATTTCATCAGAAAACATTAGTATTAAGTGAATTTATGTTTGTAATTTCAGTTTGAGTAACTTTGTGATCCATGGAAACCAGCTGGTGTCGGTTTCCTGTTCTGACACAAACCTGACACCAACCAGAACAGGAAATGCCAGAGGAACGGATCAAAGATGGCCGACATGACGGGTCCGTTTGATTTTACTCAGCAGTGTAACAACTTTAAGGTTCCTGATGATCTGTGGGACTAAACCAAAGTTTTGTTGGTTGAGTCACCAATAAATCGACTGTCATGGAGGAGGGACATATTTCTTAGGGAGAAAATGAAAATGTTTCATCATTGGAACTGATTTATGTTGTTTTATGTGATGATTGATCTGGACTGAATTCAGATGTCTGTCAGTTTGACTAAAACTACTGGAGTGAATATTTCTCCCTCTTCTCATGCATTTCTTCTCTTTGTAAAAGATTATGGAAAAAAGCAGAACCATTAGAAATACTTTTTTATAGCACCATATGTTTCTTATCCTAATTTATGACAGAACTCACTTCCTTTTTATTGTTAATTATAATGAGATAAAATTACTATCAGGTGGAGACGGTTCTGTTTATGTGACTCAATGCACTTAGGGAATAAGTACAAATGGAAACCACACTTTTCAGATTTTAATATTTTTAAACATTTTTATTTTTTCACCTTGCAGTTATGCACCAGTTCTGTATTGGTTTATCACATAAAATCCTGATAAAATCAATTTTTTGTAGATACAAGGTGAAATATGCATAAAAATCAGAGAGAAATATTAACATTCGATAATGATTTTTGTTCTTTTAAGAGGAACAAATGCCAGTTTTTACTTCCTGATGGTGTCGACTCTGGGCTCCGACTCAGAGTCTCGGTTCGTTCGGTCGACTTGGATCATTCGGATAAAATATTATTAGCTTGTCTCTGAACGTTCCCGCCGCCTCGGCTGGGTTATAATTTAATGGCTATAAAAGAAAGTAAAATATTGATGTGAGCAGAGGAATGAGGAAAAGTCTGAAACTTGGCCAAACGTTGATGGTTTTATCTGCTCAGCCTCCCTGCTGCTGTTAATCATGAACCTCATCGCATCGTCTGATACATTTCAGCCAAACGCCGTTTATCAATCATTAAGCTGTTCTCACATTTTGACCCCGAGGCAGAAAAAGGTCAGATAAGAGAGGAAGCAAACACAGAAACAGGAACTGGGTGAAAACCATCCAGTTCTCCTTCAAATAAAACTGACAGAGTAAACATGAATCACAACTTTAGACACTTACAGAGGAGAGAAAAATGTTTGCTTCCTGATTCCTGTTTAATGCTTTTAACGTTTCTAACATTTCAGTGTTGAAAAATGTGAAAAAGAAGTAAAAAAAAAAGGAAATCAGAAAAGGGCAAATATATGAAGCTCATTTCAACCATGAAGGAAAAAAAAAGCTCAACAGGAAGTCATAATTATGAGCTTTAAAGTCATAATTAAGATTTTTTACTGTCTTTATTACGATTGAGATCGGAAGTCATGCTGTTTATCTGAGGACATTATCTCTAAATTATGACTATATCTCATAATTCAACTTTATCTCATATATGTGATGCTGAAAGTTGAAATTGTGACTTTGTATCTCATTGACATTTTGACTATTTTATCATTTGAGTTTGTACATCATAATTGACTTTCAATCTTGAAATTATTACTTTGAATCTCATATTTGCTACTTTTAAACTCAAATTTATGACTTCTGGTTTCAGCTTTTATTTCTCCTTTCCTGGCAGTAATGGGCTTCCATAAACTCTTTTCACACCTGTTTATGTTTCCGTGTCTCAACATGTGGAGCTTTTAGAGATCCGTCAGTCCAGCTGGTAGAACCAAAGACGGGAAGATGAAGTTTGGTTCCAGTTTTATTTATTAAGACGAGAACAAAGATTCAGGACGGGTTCTGGTTCCAGCCGGCAGTGAAACACGTCTACACACACACACACACACACACACACACACACAACACACACACACACACACACACACACACACACACACACACACACTGTCAGAATAAAGCTGGCTTACAGTGGAGCACAATGGAGAAGAGAAAGCTTTTGTCTCTGCTGAGTGTTGTTACAAATTTCACTCCGTCAGTCGATCTGAGTCTGAACATTTCAGATAAAAGAGGCAGACAAGCTGTAATTACACAGGACTCATTTCTATCACATCCACTGGAAAGAGACACACAATGCCAAAGTGATTATCTGAATTTCGCTCTCTGCAGTGATTAAAAAACCTGATCACACACCAGGATGTGCTTTTGATACGATTTGGAACATGAAAGCACAGAAACGCGGCCGCTTATCAGCAGCATGCAGACCCGGCAGAGGTTCAGGAGACGGAGTCAAGCATCTCTCATTTCTGGATCTTTGTCTCTGGACACTGAGACGTTCCAGGACAGAGAATCACTCTGCAGAGACCAGAGGACACTTCCTGCCAGCGACGCTCTCCCACCTCAACCACATGTTTACACACACTGAATAAAAACACACAAGACGTTTTTCTCTTCATCTGAAGGTAAATCAGAATAAACATTTCCCGTTTTAGTTTAGTTAGAATTATCAAAGTTATATAGATTTCCTAAGCTCCAGGAAACTTGTTGAAAACATTTTTTTGCAACTTGAAAAGCACCAGAGTTAACCGTCTTTAAAGCAGCTTGACTGGGTCAAACCTTTGGGTTTTCCTGTCATAAATACAGTATTTCGTAAATATTTCAGCAGATTCCAGCAGTTTGGTTTCCTTTAAGAGTTTCTGGTGATTGAATCAACAAATTATACATAAAATCAGATAAAGAGGATCAGGTTCAACTTCAGAAAGTTTAAATTAAAAAATAAACCAATGAATCTCTTCATACCGTCATAACATTCATTTAAAATATCTGGCCGGCAGAATGACGTGAATCATAAAACGAAATAACTGAATAATAATTAATTAATTGTAGAAAAAATTTAGAAAGAGCAGAAATTGTGATGTGGAGTAAAAATTAAATGTGTAAATATGTTTAATGTTGGAAAAATTTGGATAAGAGAAGATTCATGTTCTTCCTTTTGGATATGAAATTTGTTGTTTTTTTGTTTACTTTTTAATTATTTAATTTTTTCTTCAACATTTTATTGTTTGAAATGAGATTTGTTTTCATGTTGGATCTTCTCCACACTGAACGATGAGCTGAAGGCAGTCGCCATGGAAACGAACAGATTCACTCTGAAGGACATGAAGAGATCCAAGATGGCCGACCATGAGTTCCTCACAGCTGCACTTAAAAACCAGCAATGAAACAGGATTTATTTAGACGAGATACATGAAATAATTTAGTGCAAAGATATGAACAAATGTTCAAGAAATAAAACAAATATCTGGTAAATAAATTTATTTATAAAATTATAAAAACTGAGTTTTATGTGTGAAATTAGAAAATTCCTGCAGAAATTTTACCTGCCAAAGTTTGCCCGTCGGATATTTAATAAAGCGTTCTGATGCCAAAAATTAGCATTAATGCTAAAGAAAAGCTGCAATGTAGTCAATAACCTGTGGTGAGACAGAAACATGTTGACTAAGCTGTACCTGCACCATTTATTTTGTTAAAATTAATGCATAAGGTGAAATTAGCCAAAATGCTAATGTTAGCGTGATTGCTGTCAGTAGCATGTGGGGCATCACTAGCATGTTGTCTGTCATTGACTCAGTGTACTAAACATGGCTAGTAAGTAAGAACATTGGCTAAAATTGGGGCCTGTTCTGGGCAGGCCCCAATTAAAACAGTCGCGCTGCAGAGGAAACGTCTGTTTACGATGTTTCCTCTCATTATCTTTCACTTTGAAGCGTCTTTCTCTCCAGAAAATGATCTGAATGTCGTCTCATGCCACTGATTTTATCAGCTAAATTTTAGCATCATGCGATATTTTATGACAGTGTGAAAAATGATTTTTTTTGAACGTCCTGCAGCTCAGCGTCCTACAGGCCGCTGGGAGAGCAGAAAACAAACCGACGTACAGAAATGAACATTCACAGGGTTTTTATTTCCAGCCTCTTCGTGGAGCGAGTGTGAAATATTCATCACGTCCCATGATCCTCGCTCCCTCTGTTCTTGCGTAATCTTACATAATGTTGTGAATATTTAAAACAGGTTCAGCTGAAGGAATGAGGACAATAGCTGGAAAAACTCAGGCGGAAAAAAAACAGACATAAAAACATGAGGAGGCAGATGGAGGAGTGAGAAACATCAGAAACAGGAGAAATATCAGAAATACTAGAACATCAGAAAAATCAAAACATCTGAATATTAAACATAAACCTGATTTAAACCCACAGAAAGCTGGAAACATTGTGATGATTGAAGTGGACGTTAAAGTTTGACATTTAAAATGATCCAAATGTCAGAAATTCAAACGTTTCCTGGTTGAAGCTGCTGAGGTTTTTACCAATAACTTCAATAAATCAAATGAAATTCAACATGATTTAGGAAGGAAATATAATTAATCACAGGTCAGTTTGAATTTCAGCTCCAGTTGCAACATTTTGATGTATTTTTAGTTTTTGTGACTGTTGGAGGAATCTGAAATGTTTCTGGTTGGGAAATTATTCTCCAGAAAAAGTTTTTCTGATAAAATACAAAACTAGAATTATGAACAAGTTTAAACCCAATAAACTATAATAAGGAGAGAAGTTTGTAGAATGAGATCCTGGATGTGATTAGTTTCACTGACTTCACTGGAATAAAACAATTACATTAATTAATTACATTAATGTCACAGTAAGTCATTCAATATTAATTGAATCCAATTATAACAAGCATAAATTCTTCAACTCGTTTTTGCAGTGAGATCCTGCTGCGTGTTTTTAACTGAATCCCTGATTTCATTAATAAATACAGCAATAATTACTGCCATGAAGAAAAAACTGCCTCCGATTTCATACGTTCACACACAATAAAACCAGATTTAATGAGCATATTTAACTCTTTCACAAACATTTAGAGATGAGCTGAAAAGCGACAAAATAGAAGGAAGGAAGAAGAGATGAGAAATACAGAATTAAAGATAATTTCAGCCGACAATGGCCCAGTCAAAGCAGCGCCAGGGTGTGTTTGTTTATATTACCTTGTGGGGACGATTATCCTGACATATACTACATTGTGGGGACCAATTGCCCCGAAGCCTGGTCTCCACCAGGGCAAACCCTGTTTTAGGGTCAGGGGTCAGAGTTAGGACTAAGGTGTGAATTGAGTTTTAGATAGGGTTAGGGTTAGGAGGGTTAGGAAAAGGGTAAAGGTCAGGGTTAGGCTGTAGAAATGAATGGAAGTCAATGGAAAGTCCCCACAAAGGTAGCTGCACAAACATGCATGTGTGTGTGTGTGTGTGTGTGTGTGTGTGTGTGTGTGTGTGTGTGTGTGTGTGTGTGTGTGGTGTGTGTGTGTGTGTGTGTGAAAATAACTGCAGATACCTGCTTTGATGTCCGGTTCTTCAGAACCCCATTGAGAAATCAGCTGGACCCCCGAACCTCAGCGCAGCGCCTGATTGGTCAGGAGTTCTGCTCCTCCTCCAATGCCATTGGCTGCTGATGCCGGCGTTCGCCTAGCAACAGGCGCCAGAGCATCTACTGCAGAGCGCCCATTTCACACACACACACACACACAACCACACACACACACACACACACACACACACACACACACTGAGTGGTTTATGTGGGAGAGCAGCTGATGTGAAGACAGAGAACACACACACACACACACACACACACACACACACACACACACACACAACACACACACACACACACACACACCACACCACACACAACACACACAACACACACACCACGGGTTATGTGGGAGCACTGAAACAGAGAACCAAACAACAACAACACACAAACACCACACTGAGTGGGTTTATGTGGAGAGCAGCTGATGTGAAGACAGAGGAACCACACACACACACACACACACACACACATACACACACACACACACACACACACACACACACACACACACACACACACCAACACAACACACACATAACACACACACAACACACACACACACACACACACACACACACACTAGTGACATTACAACACACACCACACACACACACACACACACACCACACACACACACACAACTGTGATACAACTTCTGCGGCTCGTTTAATTCGTCCATAATGAGCAGCTTCAGCCGGCAGGAGCAGCTGGACGGTTTAAGGCTCTTCACTGATCACTGAGCGGCTCTGAAACGCTAAATCTGCGTTTAAAAGCAAACATATGCCGCCTTTACGGCTTCTTCAAACACACAGGAAACATCCGGATAATCTCTTTTATTGTTTCCCATTTCTCCTCAAATGCAGTTAAAAATAGTTCCAGCAAACGATGCGGCTCAACAGACAGCAGTCGGTTTTTACAGTGCATTTAAAACAGATCCAAGAGCTTTAAATTACACACTAAAATTCAAAATTAAAACTAAACTGTTCAATTTCAAACGTTGAAATTCACAGAAACACAATTCAGTTGTTTTTCTGGGAATTTGACATTTTCATAAATGCATTTTATCTGACAAAACAAAAAATGTCTTATTTTTAAAAACGTTTTTCTTTATATCTGTACGGTTTTCAACAGCAGGAATCTGAAAAGTGTGGTGTGTATTTGCATTCGGCCCTTGATTCAAGCCTCACCTACAGAGCAGGAAGATGTCTGACTCATCCTGACCTTTCACCCCTCTGCAGCTTGTCCCTCCTCAGGGCCCCATGTCTGCCGTGTCAACCAACATCTGGACACTCGCTGCATCGTTTTCTCATCCTGCTACTTGGACTATGCCGCTTCCCATCTCGGCTCATTTCTGTTCTTTTATTGCAAACAGGAGATTTGACTTTAAAGAGGTAAAATTCCCCATCAGCCGTGGAAAAAAACAATTTTATATCTGATGCAGAAGCTCAGAGTCAATTTGTTCCTGGAATGATCCGAGTTCTTCCTCCTTCACAACTTTCTGAATGTGTTTGAAACATTCAGGGTGAAACTTCAGAGTTCCGATGGGCTTTCATGTGACAGACCTGCAGAAACTCACGTCCAACTGGGAAATAAAGAAAATTACACAAGCTTTTAAAATGTTTAGAAATAATATATTTGTGAATTAGATCAAATAAATCAGATTGGATACATTTAAGTGTGACTTTGACTAGGCCACTTAACTCAAAAGACGAGGTGAACCTCTGCTTCAGTCTAAACTCTTTGTCTGTCCGTTTCTTCCAGATTTTCTCCATTTAGCTCCATTTGATCGGCTCCCCCACAGCATCATGCTGCCACCAGCTTCACACTCAGAATTTAAAAAAAAGAACATTTTGGAGTCAAACATTTGCAAGAAAAAACTCAAAAATGTTGAGATTAAATGTTGAGATCAAAAATGTCTAGAAGAAAACATGGACATTTCTGATTTTCCAAAGTTGAACATTTTTGATTTTTGAAACTCAGAAATCTCAAAAATGTTTCCTAGAAAATGTCTAGGATTTATCTAAAATGTTCCTCCTTTTTTCTGCAATGCTCCTGATTCACAGCTGTATTTGTGAGACTGTTTCTTTTCGTTCAGGTGAAAACTGAGCTGGTTTCTTTTCTTTGTTAGGTTGTATTTTCGGCTCATTTCAGGCTGTTTGCTCCACTTCCCAGTATTTTTAGCTGCATGTGTCTCTTAAAACGGCGACTTCTGGGAAATCTGGACTTAATAACTCCAGTAATTTCTCCAATGCTCTTCTTTCCTCTCATTGTGCTAAGATGAGTCAGAAGCAACTTCAAGCTGCCGGATCCAGTCGTCTGACCGTCCCCACAGCGCCGGACGCTCGCTGGACGCTGGGGGAACGGCTGAGGCTCGACCTCTGACCCCTCAGAGTCCAATAAATCACGGTTATTCTCAGTGAGTCTCGCTGCAGGAAGCACACAGATTACAGCACCTTCTCACTCCGCTTCATTATGTTTTCATGAGTGTAGCGGTTGCTAAGAAACTACAGCGGCGTTTGTGAGTCTGAGGCACGCTGACGGGAACGATGGAGGAGGAGGAGGAGGAGAAGAAGAGGAAGAAGAGGAAGAGGAAGACGTGTTTGATCCTTTTTTGCTCAGCTTGTCAGGAGCTGAAAACTCGAAGGTGAAGAGAGTTTTATTAGTGAACAAAGCTGGATCAAAGTTAAGCTAATAATAGCAGCTGCTTGTGTCGTCATGGCGCTGACAGCTGAGCACACAAACACACACACACACACACACCACACGCACGCACACACACACACACAACACACACACACACACACAGTTCATCCTGCAAAATCAACTGAGATCATTTATATCTGTGAAGAATAAAACAACTCAGCTTAGAAACCAGAGTCTGAAGGTAAACATGTGATTCTTATGAATTATTTGATTTGCTGTTTGTACAGACAAAAGACAGAAAATGAAAAACATTGAATGTTGATCATTTCTGGCACTAAATGCATATTTAATAAAGGTGAGTAAAGGTCCTGGTCTGAGAAGTCAGGAAACCTTTGTCACCACTTTTCGCTGAAATCTGATTATTTTACGTTGATCGTTCTACTAATTAAATGCGACTGTAGTCAGATTTCAGTGTGAACGGTTTCCCATAGCAACCTGCAGAAGAAGAACGTAAACGTCACCCAGCAGCGTGTTAAGATGGCCGCCGCCGTCTGTGGAGGGATTTGTGTTTTTCGTTTACGTCCAGATTATGACGCATGTCAGTGACATAAAACATGATGGTTTGGACACTTTAAAAACTATCAGATATGATTTGGTTCCACCATCAGAAGAAACACATAACAGATGTTTTGGAGGTAAAAAGTTCAGACTGCAGGATCAGCAGGATGAATGTGACTCTGCATCAGAGGAAATCCGACTCTGGAGATCATTTCTCTGCATTTACTCCTGGTCCAGGTTTTTAACGTCCAGAGATCTGTCAGGTTTGGCTCTTTAATCGTCTTTTGTTTCCACAGACTTTCAATAATCAAAGATCCATTAAATACCTTAATGAATGCAGCTTTACATGTAGTTATTTAAAGGAACCAGTGATCTGAACATGGAACAAACTGGTTCAAACGGTCAACCAGCTCCAGGTCTGCTGACTAGTGTGATAATAAAACTAGACAATAAGTAAATACTGTGATCTCTAATGAGAGTCCAGATCACCAAGAGGCTGAAAGGGTTAAACTCATCAACAGGAGCTTAACTAATAAATATTATAAATCTACTAATGGGGCTCAAACGTGTTTTTTGTTACTTTATTTGTGTTTAACACTGTTGGTTCTCATCAAACAGAACCCTGCTCAATTATTTTTATCATAAAATCCTTTTTTACTCACCAACTCTCCCAGTTTGAGTTTCGACGGTGAAGCTCAGTGATTGCTGCAGATTGCCGTCATCAGTCAACCAGAATGCCATCGACTGTCCCAGATTCACAGTCTCCCTCGTCTTCGTCTCCTGGGACGGACGGCTCGTCCCCCCACCGCGGCTGCTGAAGAGGTTTAAGACTCAGGCGACACGAAAACAGCAAAACTATTTTCAGCTTTCAGCTCGACCTCCAGAACGAGAGGCTGCTGTCAGAAAACCTTAAGAGGAATTTATTTTTAGCATAAATTAGCGAGGATGCTGCTCCGTTTTTGTCTCCCTGCAAGTTGGAGGAGAAAAACTTCCAATCAAAGAAACGACGGAACAAAGAAAGTAAAAATAGTGAAAAGAGAAGAGCTGCTGCTGCTGCTGCATCTCAGAGAAGAAGTCAGACTCTTCCAGAGGTGATTTTCACATTAAACTGAAGCTCAGCCTCCATCTGGTTTCTGCCTGAAAGTCCAGAAACATTCAGAGGAACAGCAGCCAAACTCAACATCTTCATCAGAAAACCAGGTATTATTCTCAATTAGCTCATCTTAAAATGCCAGAGTTAATCTGGGATGTCAGACTAAAACCTGGACCGTCCAGATTTCTGAGGCTCTTTCTGTCAGAATGAGTTTGGCTATAAAACACAAATTTATCTCAAACAAGTACAAACTTTGAACTTGTGACTTCTAACGAGTTTCAACCAATAAGTAACAAACAACAAACTTTACTTCCAATTTGTGATGCGTTTCAGGTAACAGATATCGACTGGTAACGAGTTCCAGACTTATTTCTAAAGCGCAACATGTGACTTTTCAGAACATGCTAACATGCCAACATGCTAACTGTCTTCAGTGTTGAAGTTCTGATCAGGTTTTGGTTTCATTGTTGCTACATCTGTCTTGTCTATGTTTACATCTTGCCATATCTAGCTGATACTCATATGCATACAGGATTACATCAGGATTACATCCGGCCTCAGTCATGTTGGTATTTCTGTGCCAGAACATAGAAACATCTGCAGACATGTCACATAGCAGGAGGATGAACCGGATCTCACTGCAGGACCTTCTGTTGAGTCTCATGTCCAGAATAATTAGTTTTGCCATCTATTGCTAAATATTGATGTGAACTCCAGATGCTCTTCCTCACTTCTGGACTTCATCCTTTTTCTCATTTTGTCAGCAAAACATGACGTCATTTAATTCAGAGCTTTACGCTAAATTCAGTTGAATCATGAATGAGTCCACTCTGTTCAGAACCAGAACTCTCAGCCACTCTGGGCTCTTTATTCCTTTTAACAGAAAATGTCTGTTAACAAGTCAGTGAGTCGTTCTGGACTTTAATCTTAACGGTTCATGAGGCAGAAGCTCATCATTGACTGTTTGCATCTCGTTTTGCTGCCCTTGAATGTGTAGCGTCTCTTCAACATCCCGGCTCTGCCTGGTTCTGCTGCCGCCGCCGTTCGGACCTCATTGTTCGGACCGGCTCCAGAGTCTCTCCACTTCGGGCTGCTTTTCTCTCCTTCCTCTGCCGTTTGTCTGGTTTCTTTTGTCCTCGCTGACCCATTTGGAGACTTTCAGGTACCGCCGCGGCCCAGCCAGCCTCCATGATGGGGCTCCGGGGCTTGTTGCCTAGCAACAGCGTGTGTGGCAGCGCTGGCTTTATGTAACGGAGAGCTTGATGGCTGAATGTAGGGCGCTGAGCCTTCAGGGGGGGTGAAGGGATGTTAGAGTCTGTCCACGACACACAACACACACACACACACACACTGAACCAACACACATGTTTGAGTGGCTATCTTTGTGAGGACTTTCCATTGACTTCCATTCATTTATACAGCCTAAACCTGACCTTTACCCTTTTCCTAACCCTGTCCATATCATTCCTAACCCTAACCAACCAAAACTCAATTCACACCTTAGTCCTAACTCTGACCCCTGACCCTAAAACAGGGTTTCCCCTTGTGGAGACCAGGCTTCGGTCCCCACAAGGGGCAATTCGTCCCCACAACGTAGTATATGTCACAAAAATCGTCCCCACAAGGTAATACAAACAAACGCACACTGAACCAACACACACCTCCCACCTTACACACACACGCACACATGCATACACACATTGAACCAACACACACACCCTACCTCACACACACACACACGCACACATGCATGTTTGCGCAGCTACCTTTGTGGGGACTTTCCATTGACTCCCATTCATTTCTACAGCCTAAACCTGACCTTTACCCTTTTCCTAACCCTGACCAACCAAAACTCAATTCACACCTTAGTCGTAACTCTGACCCCTGACCCTAAAACAGGGTTTCCCCTTGTGAAGACCAGGCTTCGGTCCCCACAAGGAGCAATTGGTCCCCACAACGTAGTATATGTCACAAAAATCGTCCCCACAAGTTATTATACACAAACCCACGCACACACACACATACACACACTCACACACTGAACCAACACAACACACACACACACACACACACACACACACACCACCTTCTGTGTCCCTGAACAACTAGAAACAAAACTCAATACAAAAACCCAAAACCACATGTAAAAATGTCATTAAAGAGTTAAATTCAACAACCATTCACTATAATTCTGATAAGGAAAACAAAAAGAAAACCACTTTAGTTCTCATGTCCCACTGCAGCCTAATCAGAACCAGAACCAGAACCAGAACCAGACAGAGGCTAATGATGCTACACAGATACAAACAGACAGTGAAGCTTCCAGCTTCGTTTCTTCAGGTCATCAGGATCTAAAACAAACTTCATCTCTGCGACGTCTCAATCTGAAGGCTTCAACAGCTAATATGCTAATAGCAGAGCTAATTTAGCATCAGTTAGCTCTGGTGCTAAATTAGTTTAGCTCTGCTAATTTAGCAAACATTTAGCACACTTCTAAATGAATTTTATTTAAAATCTGGACTAAAGTTAGACTTGGTTATCGACTGTTGAGGATTCTTAAAGTAGATGTTTATATTCATGCTCTTATTTTGAAGAGGGTAATGAACGAGTTAGCAAAACTGAAACTGAGTGAAATGTTTGTCCAAAGAATCTCTTCCTGAAAAGAGACCAAGAACAATAACTTAAAGGACCAATTTAGACAATGTATCTGTAAAACAAAGCTGATCTGAGGTTTAGTTTCTCAGATCAGCTGAGAAGAAACACCACAGCTGTTCTGTAGCAAGTGCTGCAGTTCACTGCAGGAATAAACCAGAATATTTCCATGTGATCTTATGTCCGGTTTCTGAAGGGTTTATTTGCTGCGTGAGCATCAGGATGTCATAACACGCTCCGCTCACGGCGCTGGCTCTGCTCCGAACTTGTTTTAACCCTTTAACCCTTTGACCCCAGAGGTCAAGAGGAGGACGGCGGGAGGAAGCTGTGTTTGCAAACAGACAGAGAACGCTCTGGGTCAGAGGTCACTTCAGGTTTACTCCACATCCAATCAGCTGAGCAGGTTTCATACCACCGGAGCCATTTTAGATAAAAACTTAGACAGGAGGAGAACATGTCTGCCGGAAACTAAACATTTCGACAACAAAACTCAACATTTTCTGAAACAGAATAGTCAAAGATTTGTGAGAAAAAAGAAAACATCTGAAATTTTGGCATAAATCTCATAAACAATGACATTTCTAAGCTCCAAACACGTGAGACTTTGGTTACTCAGGACTTTGGAGGTAAGTCTAGAAATTTTCTAGAAAAATCTTGGAAGGTTCTGAGCTTGAAAAAAAAATTATAGAAAAAAAAGTTTAATGTTGAGATTAATCTTGGAGAAAAAAGGAAATTTTTGTGTTTGAAAAAAAAAAACTCTGAGATTTTGAAAAGCCTTGGAAATGTTCTGGGTTTCTAAAAAATAATTCAAAATACTCAAATATTCTGCTGTTTCTGTGTTTCTGTGTGTTTCTGTGTGTGTTTCTGTGTGTGTGTTTCTCTGTGTGTGTGTGTGTGTCTGTGTGTGTGTCAGTGTGTTTCTCTGTGTGTGTGTGTGTGTTTCTCTCTGTGTGTGTGTGTGTCAGTGTGTGTGTGTGTGTCTGTGTGTGTGTCAGTGTGTTTCTCTGTGTGTGTCAGTGTGTTTTCTTCTCTGTGTGTGTGTGTGTTTCTGTGCGTGTGTTTCTCTGTGTGTGTCAGTGGTGTGTGTTTCTGTGTGTGTGTCAGTGTGTTTCTCTGTGTGTGTGTGTTCTGGTGTGTGTGTGTCTGTGGTGTCAGTGTGTTTCTCTGTGTGTGTGTGTTTCCTGTGTGTGTGTGTGTGTCTGTGTGTGTGTGTCAGTGTGTGTGTGTGTGTGTTTGTGTGTGTCCAGTGTGTTCTCTGTGTGTGTCAGTGTGTTGTGTGTCTGTGTGTGTGTAGTGTGTTCTCTGTGTGTGTGTGTGTCAGTGTGTGTGTGTGTGTCTGTGTGTGTCAGTGTGTTTCTGTGTGTGTGTGTGTTTCTCTGTGTGTGTGTGTGTCTGTGTGTGTGTGTCAGTGTGTGTGGTGTGTGTGTGTTTCTGTGTGTGTGTGTGTTTTCTCTGTGTGTGTGTCAGTGTGTGTGTGTGTGTCTGTGTGTGTGTCAGTGTGTTTCTCTGTGTGTGTGTGTGTGTCAGTGTGTGTGTGTGTGTCTGTGTGTGTGTCAGTGTGTTTCTCTGTGTGTGTGGTGTTGTGTGTGTGTCAGTGTGTTTCTCTGTGTGTGTGTGTGTTTCTCTGTGTGTGTGTGTGTGTCTGTGTGTGTGTGCTGTGTTGTGTCGTGTGTTTCTCTGTGTGTGTGTCAGTGTGTTTTCTGTGTGTGTGTCAGTGTGTTTCTCTGTGTGTGTGTCAGTGTGTTTGTGTGTGTGTGTGTGTGTGTGTCAGTGTGTGTGTGTGGTCTGTGTGTGTGTCAGTGTGTTTCTCTGTGTGTGTGTGTGTGTCAGTGTGTGTGTGTGTGTGTCTGTGTGTGTGTGTCAGTGTGTTTCTCTGTGTGTGTGTGTGTGTGTGTCAGTGTGTGTGTGTGTGTCAGTGTGTTTCTCTGTGTGTGTGTGTGTGTCAGTGTGTGTGTGTGTGTGTCTGTGTGTGTGTGTCAGTGTGTTTCTCTGTGTGTGTGTGTGTGTGTCAGTGTGTGTGTCAGTGTGTTTCTCTGTGTGTGTGTCAGTGTGTTTCTCTGTGTGTGTGTCAGTGTGTTTCTCTGTGTGTGTGTCAGTGTGTTTCTCTGTGTGTGTGTCAGTGTGTTTGTGTGTGTGTGGTGTGTGTCAGTGTGTGTGTGTGTGTCTGTGTGTGTGTCAGTGTGTTTCTCTGTGTGTGTGTGTGTGTTTCTCTGTGTGTGTGTGTGTGTCTGTGTGTGTGTGTGTGTCAGTGTGTGTGTGTGTGTCTGTGTGTGTGTCAGTGTGTTTCTCTGTGTGTGTGTCAGTGTGTTTCTCCTGTGTGTGTGTCAGTGTGTTTCTCTGTGGTGTGGTGGTGTGTTGTGTCAGTGTGTGTGTGTGTCTGTGTGTGTGTCAGTGTGTTTCTCTGTGTGTGTGTCAGTGTGTTTCTCTGTGTGTGTGTCAGTGTGTTTCTCTGTGTGTGTGTCTGTGTGTGTGTCAGTGTGTTTCTCTGTGTGTGTGTGTGTGTGTGTGTCAGTGTGTGTGTGTCTGTGTGTGTGTCAGTGTGTTTCTCTGTGTGTGTGTCTGTGTGTGTGTGTGTGTCTGTGTGTGTGTGTCAGTGTGTGTGTGTGTGTGTCAGTGTGTCCTCGCCCTGCCGGCCCAGATGGCGGTCCGACCCGTTGTGTTCGACTCAGCGGCATCACCGGCGGGAAGGAGACGGTTGCCATGGTGACGTCTACCTCACGTTTGGTTGCTTAGGTCGGACTCTGACCAGCTGATGCGGAGGAGCGGCTCTGATCCGGTTGCTGTGAGTTCCTCTCATCATTTCCCAGCATGCCCGGCTCCGGTCGCGGCAGCAGTGACTCGGTTCCTCCTCGGCTGTGATCCGGGCAGCAGGAGACAACATGAGCTCAGCTGTGGCGCCGCCGGCGGCCGGAGGTCGGAGGTCGGTGCGTTTCGCAGCATCAGAAACAAACAGAAACGGCCGGCGGCGCCGGAGGCCGACAGACGCGACCAGAGGAGCCGAGTTAACAACGTAAAGTTCATTTGAAAGCACCGCTGACCTTTTCCTGAAACGAGGCGGCAGCAGCTCGGCGGGTCAGGGGACGTCCTCCAGCAGAGGACAGAGACAACGTGTCCTTCGTCCAACAATAAACACCACAGGACCTTCATGTAACGTGTGTTTAAATACGGCGGGAACCAGACGGAAACATACGCAACAAGAAATAAAAATGTTTCTACTTGCTGAAGGTCAGAACGATGGGAGACATTTTTAGATCATTTATTTAAATGTCAACGTTTCAATAATATTCCTGAGGTTTTAGACATTAAAAATCTGGGAGTTATTTTTGATGAAGTCTCCAGAAAAACAAACCAAGCAGCTTGTTAAGATCTTCTTCTAGTTCATGTCTAAATGAAAGTCTTTTCAGCTGAAACACGGCTCTGCAGCCAGAGCCGACCGTCACCTCGTCTTATAATCTCTGCACTCCCAGTAAATATCCCAGTAAATTTAAACTTCTGGTTTTGACATTCAGAAACAAATCCTGCCAAGCTGTGGGACTGAGGAGTAAAATCTACTTGTGATCGTTGGATTCTAATGATTTACTAATGATACTCTCAGTATCTGCGTTTCCATTGGACATGTAAATTTACAAACTGGAATTATGAAAATAAATTCACTTAATGGAAACACAGCAACTTAGAAAAAATGTTTTTTGACTAAAGGTTTTGGCGATTGGATAAGTTGGAATTTAGTGTATTTGTAAAAACTGCAATGGAAACTTCATGACCAACAACCGAATGTTACTACAGGTGGAAACAACAAAGAAGAGGACAGGAAACGGTAGAGGATGATGTTTAATGACTTATCATGTGAACAAAATGTCTCCACATGTGATCTTAATCGTGATTCTTATCTAATGGAAACACATTACAACTGTTAAATTGTTTTTGACATTAGCAGAATATCTGTCATTAATAATAGAAACACAGCTTCTGAACATTATTATATTAAATGTTCCTTCAACTGTATAAGGTGCTAAATAAATCAAATGTCCTCACTTGCTCCCCTCCAGATATGTGGATCCTGAATCCGACCTGGAGGTAAATAATGCAGGTCACTGAAAAACACGCAAACCGAGTTCAGGAATAATCTCTGTCCTTCCTCAGACAAATACCAGCTATAACCGAAGATAAAATGAGATTTGCTGCTAACTTTGAAGAAAAGCAGAAAAGACATTGATCTCTGGGGAAACCCACAGCGACGTAAAGCTGAAGTAAAAATGCAGCTTCAAAGTAAACAAATCTCTTCTTTCCGTCTGAGAAGAGAACGTTTTGCATAATGAATGAGCGCCAGAGGTAAAGATTTGGCCCCCTGCTGCTGTTAATTAACTTCCTGTCACGATGGCGGTCCTGAACCAACTTTCACTGCGTTCCCTCGTCTGGATTTAAACCGTCAGACTGAATTAGATCAGCTCTGTTGTCTCAGCCTCAACTTTCAGATTCAATGGAATTAAAAACTCCTATATTTTTTACATTTTTAAAGGCGATACAGAGATTTGTGACTTAATTCTCAACCCAAAACCTGCAGAATTAGCTAATAAATATATTTGTGGTTACTTATAAATTCAGTGTTTCCATTTAAAGTCAAATCTGTGCTGATCTTTAGTTTAGCGATATGTACTAAAAGTTTAAAAAGGCTTTAATTTGTCTTGGTTTCACAAGGTTTATCAAACAAAATGCTTTTGTTTTAACCCTGAAGCATCAAAAGGCTTTTTAGTCTGAAGATGCTTCTAGAAACTTGTGATTCGTTACTGCAAAGTAAATATTTGTCATCATTTAAACTTTGGTGTAATTTATCAAACAGAAAATAATATTTTATTGCTTCTGGCCTTTTTAGTCTCATTTTGTAATTTAATCCACAGTCCATAACTTAAACTATGTTGGATGATTTATAGGGAAGCTAAGGTCACTTTGTTAATGTTTTACCTGATGGAGGGGGAAATGTTCAGCTGCCTCATCGCCTGGTTGAGTCTCCAACCCATCACAGTTCAACCTGTCAGTTCGATGAACAACCTAAAATAACCAGATAAACGGAAAAAAGAGATTAAATCTTGGGATTTTTTGGCCAAATTTCATCAAGGTACATCTTTGATAAGCACAAGTTTTCTGAATTGATAGCACTAATGCAGTAATTAGTGCATTAGTGCACTAATTATTAATTAGTGCACTAATTAGTAATTAGTAATTAGACTCTACTGTTTAAGAAGACTCAAGTCTTCTTAAACAGTAGAGTCTCTGAGAACAGTTCTTCAAAATATAGTCAGTGTTTTCAGCAAAGTTGATCTGACTGTCCAGGAACGACCCAAGGTACCGTATTTTCCACACTATAAGGCGCACCGGATTATAAGGCGCATATAGACGCCACAGTTATGTTGCCACCCGTCTGGTATTGAACAGGACATGATTTGTTCCGTTCACTATAAATATGGATGTCTAATAATAAAAAATTTGTCCTGAGTCCTATATATAGCATCTGCACCAGTCATTGTTTCACTCATGGTTTTGGTGTTGCCATATTGTGCCCAACTGCTTTCTGGTCAGCACAGACCAACCGACACGCTGCCGCCGCAGCCTCTGTCTCTCTTCCCCCACGGCTTTAAATGTATAGGTGCTGGTCCCTTGGTGACTCTAGCCGAAGCTCCCGGATGAATGTCTAAAGATACTTTGTTGACATAAAAAATGTCAACCAAACAGTCCGATTCCGGTCGCCAGGAGAACCTGGAGAGCGACTGGAATGGGGCGTCTGGACGATGGTCACCCGTCTCCGTTCGCGCACAGCATGTTGGTGGGGAACGTGATGCTAGATGACCTGCAGACGACCTGATTATTAGGTGGGTAGGTAGATACATAGACATGTCTATGGGTAGATAAGTCAGTCAAACTTTATTAACAAACCAGTTTTTTGACAACTATCCCAGCATGCACTGCGCGCTTCTTCTACGGGGAAAATGAAGTCGGCAGCTGCTTACCGTAGTTGCCAGACCTGTTGTGGCTCAATATTGGTTCATATATTAGGCGCACCGGGTTATAAGGCGCAATGTCGGCTTTTGAGGAAATTTAAGGTTTTTAGGTGCCTTATAGTGCAGAAAATATAGTATTTAAAATGTGCCACAGTTTCAACAGGTTGGCCATCGAGAGAAACTGGAACCACTTTAAGGTTTAGATCATTTAATTAGCTCTACATTCTTAAGAGAACGAAAAATTAATAATAAATAATAAATACTTTGCGGTATTCTGATATAGTAATGTAATTTTATTAGTTGTGTTACCACCCCACGCCACTAGAGGCAGCACCAACCCCGAAAATATGCGACTAAGGAGCAGATTTAGAAGAACACAGAAAGCTACAGAATTTGGTAAAAACTGTGAGTTTTGCTGAAGTAATTAAAGACACAAGTTCAAGTCCCTGCTGAGAGTGAAGCTCCTCCAATCAGGGCTCCTCCTCAGCTCTGATTGGCTAAGCAATGTAACATGATCCTCTGATTGGCTAAGCAATGTAACATGATCCTCTGCAGCAAGTGATGGAAAAGCTGGGCGTCATCACGACTTTACACAAGTGAGTCTTTACCTCAGAGGCTCCGCCGAACCCCTGAGACCGACTCACCGAACCGCTGGGGTTCGATTGGACCAGGTTAAGAACCACTGGACTAATTCTAGTTTGTAATCCACTCAGATACGCCGTTTCTTATTTACGTCAAAACGTTCCAGTCAAATAAAAAGTATTCAAAACAACTGAAGCCGAGTGAATACAGAAATAAACGGACATGTTTCCTAAACAGTTGGTGCTAATTCATACCAAGAAAGTCTCCAAAAGCAGGAAGTGGATTACTGCGCCGGGCATTCTGGGTAAATACAACCATAACAAACACCGAGTCTCGGGTTAGCGGGAGAAAAGTATTTTACCCAAGACAACCTAAAATCTGACGCCTCCATCTTGTTTCCATCAGGTGAAGAAGGAAGTTGCTCTCAGTGTCTTCAGAGGTTTAGTGTCGTTTCCTTCAGTGGTTCTTGGTGCAGCGCCCCCACAGGCCAGGAGGAGAACAGGGTTTTTCAACTTGGTTGTTTTGGCTCAGGGCTGTGAGAAAGAGAACAAATGCTGCAGTTTTGATCCCGAATCGATCCGAGTCTACCGGACTGTCAGGAGGGACAACAGAATAAAACAGTTTGAAAGAACCTGCAAGGCAGATTCAGACAGTTTTTCTCCACCAGAACCCACAGACTTTACAACATCATCATTTCATTGGCTTCTAAGTGTTCGATCTGTTACTAGAGCATTTCTAAAGTAACGTCATGTTTTAGTTTTCTTCAATGGGTAAAATTCAGTCTGTGACATTTGGAGGTTCTTCACTAACTCCCACATTGATTTCCTGCTCAATCTGTTCCAAAACAGTTTTTCTTTCTCATGAAATCAGTTTCTGTTGCTATTCTAAGATATGCTTTCTGACATTTAGAGATATTTTTGCTCTGGATCTGAGTTAAACTCAAAGGAAGATTATCTGGGAAGTCGCTGCAGCCAAACTGAAAACAGCTAATAAAAAAATCTGTTGTGTGAAAGACAGATGGGGCCTGACAGGAAATGTAATGGCTGCTCCATGGACCTTACCACAGCCGGACCTTTTCATTGGCTAATGCCCATTTTCCGTCACAGCGCAGCTATCAGTGGGTCACCGTCTCACAAACACAAGCTACAGCAGTAAATACATGCTGATGTACATTGTGGACTATAGCAGACCGACAGTGTTTTTGCGTCAGGACTCATAAACAATGGTTCTCCATCAGTGGGGAATCTGTACAGGTGATGTCAGGGATCCTGATTGTGTTTGTGGAACTAAAATTCACAGATTTCCAAAATCTGAAACGAAAAGTCTTGCTTGGATTAAACTTTTTCACGACCGCATTTGCAGCTCAACTGTCATAGGATCAATAAGAACAAAGGATTGTCTGCTGGTGTCAGTATTATTGCTTTGCTTTCCTTGTGTTTAGTGAATGGAAAAAAAGAAAGTCAGTAATAAACACATCCATTATGAAAACCTTTTAGCCACATACAGCATAATGGCAGCACCGATACAACTTCTACACCTTGAATCCTGTCTGTTACAGCCTTACGTTAGCTGAACAGATCAATATGCAATGTGTACCGTATCTGACATAACATTTTATTTCACCTGAAAAGGCTTTTTACTAAACTGTAATTGTGTTAGACATGCTAATCGTGTTAGCCATGCTAATCATGTTAGCCACCGAGTACCGTGTATCAGTCCTAGACACATTTGACCCCTCAAACCACGAATGTCCGACTTACCCAGCCTTGCAGGAACAATAGGCGTCAGTGATCTTGTCTATATTTATGCTGAGGATCTGAGGATCTGCTGTTTTCCTTATCGACCGCTAGCATTTCGCTGTGATGCCACAATGTTGGAGGCATCGTGGCTCAAACACCTTGATGTGGTCCACAAAAAATGACATGAACTTGTTGGTTCCCCTGTCCATGTCATGGCTGATATTTTGTGAAAATCCAGCAGAAATGCTAAACTAATCGACTCAGAAATACTCTGCAGAGAGTCAGTTGAATGAAAAATGCCATGTTTAGACGTAGGAGCTAAGCTGTTAATGTGAGACATGTAGTCAGTGGGACTTTCAAGGGGCGTTTCTGGGCGGAGCTTGGTAAGGTCCATTGGCACCAAGGGTTTTTTGTTTTGTTTTGTTTTAGTTTGCAGTTGTTCCCAGATATAAAGTTTGATTTGTAAAGTAAATGAAGCCACACAGAGAGATCTGATGTTTTCCAGGAACCGGGCAGAATACCTGCTGATGGGAGGATGTTTGAGGTGAACTCTTTGCTCTTCACAGCTGCCAGCAGGAGGTCATTTGTCAAACAGAGAACAACGGCTGGGAGGATTTACTGCAGGCGATTTCTACTCTGCAAAGAGTCCGAGGTGGAGGATCCACAGCAGAGATTTTCCACTCACTGCAAAGTGGACAAAACCTTTCTGATCATCCAAGATGAGACACAGTCGCTTTTTAAAGCTCAGCTGATGGTTTAAGACTAAAATAGTTGATCCAGCATTAGTTTTTTACTCCACGTTCACTTTATCGTCCATTCTGGATTGTTTTTCTCCAGGTTTTAATGCCTGTAACAGTTTGAATGTTTAAGATCTTTGTTTGGAGTTGCAGGGTCCATCGCTGACGTTAGAGCTGTTTCATGTCTACTGTTGATCTCTGAAGTTTACACAGAAAATAAAAACACAATAAAATGTAAAGATGTAAAGAAAGACCACTAAGTAATAAATGTAGAGACTGAAGAACAATTTGAATGTTTATATTGCCACAGTTTCCTTCCAGCTTTGTGTTTTTTGATGTGTTTTCTGATCTTTATGCCTGATTCTGATTTTTTTTAATGTTTGTTTTGACTCGTCTCAGTTATTTTTTTGTCATCTTCAGCTCTTTCATGCAACAGTTTTTATCCTCGTCCATTTTCCAGCTGCATTCAGCCACTCTGTGTTTCTTTTACTGTTCCTTCACATCGTAACGAAGCTCTGGGCAGATCCCAGATCCCTGCCGGATCCCTGCCGGATCCCCTGCTGGATCCCTGCTGGATCCCCTGCCGGGTCGGTTGTTGGTGCCGCTCGGTTTCAGGTTCTGCTGCACAGATCCAACACATCCCCCCCCCATTCCAGCATTTATAAAGCCAGTAATAAAGACACAAACACTGCAGGCTCAACAGGCCGGCGTCACCATGGCAACCCCATCCTCCACATCTGCCTTCATGCTGTTTCCTCCTCTTCCTCCTTCTTGTCTAACAGAAAATCCATACAGAGGAAAGAGAGGAAGAATCAATTCCTCCTGGCTTTGTGTTTCTCGCCCGACACGCAGACGCCGCTTTGATTTCCTGATTCACTCCTCATTGATGTTTCTGTTTGGAGCATCAGCCTCAAGAAAAGGAAGTAGAAACCATTGATTTGTAAAACATAAAATAAAATAAAATCACTTTCTATCTGTTTTCAAGTCATTATTCGTGTAAACACTGTGAAATAAAAGCTTAAGGCCTGAGACTCGTCAGCAACCTGAACCTTTTCTGGAAACCAAAATTCTGACTGGATATCTGCTGCCACCTAGTGGGTGGATGGACAAACTACAGGCCGCATCTGAAGCATTGAGAAGTTTCAGCAGCGCATCTTTTATGGCACACAGGAAGCTGCTGAAATGTTTCTAACACGGAGAGCAGGAGAAATTCAAACCTGGACAGAATCACCTTTAAAAGTTAATAAAGTTTATTCTATCTGTCCAGAGTAAAAACATAAAGGCTCCAACTTGCTGCTTCAAACAACTAAAATTGTTCTCTTTCAAACTTCCTGTTTACTTTGGTTCTAAAATAAAAGTTTTATGTTGGAGAAACAGCTTGATGGGTGACATAATGACATTAAAATGATTGGTTTTACACTGCTGGGCATGTTTAAAACCAAAATAAGCAGTAATAATTATAGCTCTACAGGAATAAAGCATTTTAATAATCCAAACACTCATTATAGAGGCTTTAAAACTTTGTTGCTTGTAAAACCTTTATTTTTCTAAAATAAATAAATAAAATATGGGAGCTCCTAGTTTTTCTCACCTTATCTCCTTCAGATTAAAGTTTATTTTCTCTATTTATCTGCTAGAGTTTGAACCGAAGAATCAAAACAGGCAGACGAGTCACTTCTATAAAAAATTAGACCCCGTTTTTATTGTGTTCCATATATAAAAGAAATACAAAAAAGAAACATCGACACCAGGCAAAGGTCAAAGGGCGGGGTCAGGTGTGAACGGGTCCGACGCAGGTGAGATAAAAACGGGAACGGACAGCAGGAACGTTGGGGAAAAGTCCCGGGTGATCAGTCTGGAGGCCGGAGTCCTCCCAGTCCTCCCAGTCCTCCCAGTGACCATCTGCTCCTCCACAGTTGAGTTTCAGTTCTACAAACATTCACAGGAAGCAGAGCTGGCAGGACGAAGATCAAACCTCATTGGCTGGATTAAACCGAAGTGGGCGGAGCTTGTAGAGACATTCATGATAAAAACTTCAAAATAAAAGTCTCTTCTCCTGGATGTCCCACATAAACCAGAACTAAACATGAGTTTACATTCATTTTTACTGAAGACATTAAATAAAGTCATGAGGAGAAATAAAGTTTCCAACAGTTTATTGTAACAAAAACCAGGTGAAGCTCTGATTCAGAACCGATTTGAGCAGCAAAAACCTTCAGAGGACATTAACTGTTTGGCTCCAACAGCTGGACTTTGACTAGGCCGTTACGACACATCGATTCTTTTCTTTTTTAGAGATCCTGCTGTGAATAGTTTGACGGGTTCGGATCATTTCCCTGTTGATGACCCGGTTTGGGTCAAACCGACCTCACGTTTAATTCTACTGATGCATCGATACGTCGAGGAGGTCAAAGTTCATTTAATGGCTGACCAGGCCACCAGTCATCAGCGGCTCCACCTGCTGGACGGTATGAGGTCATTATGGTGAAATGATGATGTGTTTTACCAAATGTTGCCAGTTTAGGACAAAAGTCTAAATATTTTTAAACTTTATTCATACTTAGTTCACCGAATGTTTATCATAATTTCCCCTTCATGAGAGGAAATAGCGATAATCCTGCCTTGTGTTCAGAGTGATCTGGTTCGCTCTGATCTAAAGTCGGTGATATTCGTCACGTTGGAGCATCAAGGCCCGACATGGCGGCGCGTGGCGTTTCCAGAGGTCAGAGTTCACAGCCTGCTGAATGTGGCAGGAAACAGAAGATAAAATACCTGACATGACGCACCAAAACGTCCGGAGGACGACAGAGAGGTTTAATTAAGAGGTTCAAATATGATCCGTAATTTATAATTGTTTACTCTGAAGTCACGTTTTCTGAAATTTCCCGCCTGACGTCTGAATGTTGTAGGTCGAACTGTACGACCAAACCTGTTAGACTGTAGATATTTCATCATCATCATCACGTTTTGAAAATTGGCCGACAATTTCAAAATCTTGCTGTGTGAACCAGGAATGAACCAGCTGCTGCTTGACTCTCTGAAGAACGACAGACTCAGAGTTCAGAGGTCACAACTCTTCCCAGGGCATCAACAATCTGGCACAACATCAGCTCACAGCTCCAGATCAACAAACTGCCACTTGTTGTTTTTCTAGACCATTTCTGCTCCTGATGATCATCGGAAATGATCAGCATCACCTGATCAAATCCACTCGACTCTGATGGAAACGTTTTTTTCTCCCCACGACTCTGAAAAGCCCTAAATCAGCCCAGGTTTAACGTACGATTAGCTCCTTACTGTTTCCAAGTGTCGGTCAGAGTTTCAGACCGACGGTCGGACGCTTCACCCACCCGGGTTTAACTCGGCCGCAGACGGGGTTCGAGCCTTCGGAGCAGTTCTGCCTGTACGGAATCAGCGTGGAGCCGAAACTCTGCCGTCGCCTCAGGACAGGTCCGTCTTATCCGGAGCTTCGGGGTGATGGCCGCCGCCGCCGCCGCCCACCTCGGCCCCACCGGGCGCCAACAACGTCCTGCGGTTGTAGTGGTGGTGGCCTTTCATGATGCCCGAGTTGTTGTTCTCGTTGAGAATCTGCTTCTGCTTCTGCCGGTTGAGCGACTGCACCAGGCCCAGAACCACGGCCGCCAGAGAGTACTGGCCCGTGATTTTGCGCGGCTGCAGGATGAGCGGGTTGGGCTGCACCCGGCCCAGCAGGAAGTGAGTTCGGATTTTGCCCTCCTGCTCGCTGATGCCCTTGACGTAGATCTCGCCGCGGTACTCGAAGGCGAAGCCTCGCTCCTTCAGGATGAGGAAGGTTTCCTCGGGGACCTGGATCTTGCCGCTCACGCCGGTGCTGTCCATGCGGCTGGCCAGGTTCACCGTCTTCCCCCAGATGTCGTACTGCGGCTTCTTGGCGCCGATCACACCGGCCACCACCGAGCCGTGAGCCATTCCTGGGAGAGAAACGAGTCACTGTGGGATCTGGTTTTAAAGGCACCAACGTTTAAAATTATTAAGTTTCATTCCTTCAGCTGTGGAAGCAAACGCTACGGAAATTAATCTACAGGTCATTACAGCAAATAGTCAATTAATTTAGATTTTAAAGGGATATTTTCTAGGGCTGTATAATAATATCGATATTTTCTTTCCTAGAAAAAAATCTATATTCATCCTTAAGTATCGTAACGTCCAACTGTCACCTTGTTCACTCACTGCTGGGTTCACCAGGTCATCAGGCTTAGAGTGATTCCTTCAGATGTTCAGGTTAAAAAGGTATCAAACTATTCAGAGCAGGAACTTGGTTCACTTTATTTACTTTACTAATGCATGTCAGCTACAGTTTGGACTGTTTCAACTAAAAGAAACATGTTTTCTCTCCACTTCTTTGATTCATTTTGTCCAGCTGTCCACTTTAAGTCTGTGTCCAACCAGAAACCAGGTATTGTGTAGTTGGGCTTTTAATCAGTTTTCAGTTAAATTAATTCAATCCAACTTTATAACAGTCACAAAATGTCACCAAAATCACTCTGTGCCTCTAAAACCTTTCAGGAAATCGCAAAAGTGTATTGAATTGTATCGGTTGCTGAATATCGCAATATATATCGTATCGTGAGATTATTGTACCACTACAGCCCTAATATTTTACAGTTTTCTTAATATTAGAAATACTGACATGAAACACTGCTCAACAGATTCCTTTAGTTTAGAGTAAATCCATGTTACAGATATGAGCTACGTGAGGTTTAGAGCTGCAAACAATGAATCAACTTATTTGTCTTTTAGCGGTTTATTAGATTAAAATGTGCTTCAATCAGTTAACTTTAGAGTTGTAGTTTGTCCCGCCATCCAGCAGAGGGCGCAGCGGAGCCAGAAACAAAGATGGCGGAGATGTTCCAGAAAGGAGAAGATAAACGGTCCAAACAGAGTCGCTGTGAGAGGCTAATTTATGCGGTTATGATTTGCAATATAAACATTTAACAAGCTTTCATTCAGCTGCAGGACAGAGAAACTTTAACTCCTCGACCAAAAGTTACTGATGTGCTACGAAGTTTAACGATGTGAGAAAACTGACATTATTCAGTCTGTAGTTAGCTAACATTCAATAATGTTACATTTATAAAATTCAGTATATGTATAATATACTGAATTATTATGAATATATAAAGGGGAAAGACGCTTTATGTTATTAGGTATTCAGTATCATGGACAGACGCCCCTCTTGAAGGAAAACTTAGATTTCTTTTTAAAATTACCTCCTTTTAATTAATCTATAGTCAATCGATAAGATCAATCAACTTTAGACTCATTAATCCATAACTTCCACCCCTCATTAAGTTATGGATGGTCAGTGTTTCTCATATAAAGCATAGAAGTTCAACATGTAGATTACAAAACTACATGTACTGAATCCAACAAGAATGAGAATAATCTAAATCAGAGGTTCCCAAACTGTGGGGCGCACCCCATTGGGGGGGGCGCCATGCCATTGCAGGGGGGGCGCAGGAAGCAGCCTGGATGAAAAAAAAACACAACAAAAACAACCTGAAAGCTGTATGTGCTGGTTTTTACCTTAGAATGACCGACTCTCTGTTATTCCTCTGTCAGTCTGACACAGTTGGGGCTTCTGCACTTCTGTGTCTCTGTCACTTTTATCAGCAGTTAAAACTGTTTAATCCGTTGTTAACATGTGGTAACCTGTTTTTTCGAGCCGCCTTTAAACGCAACATGAGCTACGACGCTCAGCTGGGTTTCCACCTGAAGGAGACCTGATGCTGCTGCTGGGCGGAGCTACAGGTGTTAGAATCATGGCAGCAAAACGCAAAGGACTTTTCAGTTTTTCCCCCAAACTAACCGACTGAGTTGAGTGAAGCTGTTGGATGCAGGTAAAGTAGCTAAAAGACGACTAGCTAACATCAATACAGCAGCTTAAGCTTAACAACCAGCCTGTAGGCTACCGGTGTTGTTGTCCATGTTCAGCTACATACATTCATTTTGCTCCTAACAAAGTCGATCCATCCCCCCCTCCCTCCCAACCCCCTGTCCCGTTCTTATGTCGTTCAACCAGACAGCTATTTGTAATCCATGGGGGGGGGCAGAAAATGTTGGTACACCACTGGGGGGGCGCAGGAGAAAAAGTTTGGGAACCACTGATCTAAATAATCTGCCGTAAATAGAAAAGTTAATTCGGGTTTCCATTGATAATTTCTGGCTTTTTTGATTGGAAGTTTATCATTTTGTAATGTTCTGACATTAAGACATTTCTGCTGAAAACCGAAGGATCCCTTCAGTTAAATCAGGCAGGTAATTTTCTCAACAGACTAACGTAACCGAAGCAGATCGTCTGACTGAACGGACGCTCTCACCGATCCGCAGCTCGAAGTTGTTGAAGGAATGCTTGTTGATCTCCTGGATGCTCTCGTTCAGGGCGATGGCGAAGTCGGCCAGCGCACACAGGTGACCCCATTTATCTTCACATTGCTGCGGAATCAGAGGAAACGGCTCAAATAACCTGAAGACGCCTGGAAGCTTCACGGATCGGCTGACGAACCGGGCCAGGCAAGAACCGGAGCAGGAATTTAAAGTTTGAACGTCAGAACCACCTTAAATTTACCTCATATTAAAGAACAACATTAATACATTTCAGTAAACATAATTTCCAACAAACCTGATAAATTGATTATAGTTGGACTGAAATTCAGTTTGATTATTTTGAAAGTATCAGAAATGGTGATCAATTACATAAATCAAACAGATATAAATAATAATGTCCAATAAGTGATCCTACACTAAAGTACCTTGTATGTTCTGGGAAAAACTCAGAAGTTCACTCTATGAGAGACCTAATAAAAACACGTAACCCATAAGTTACAGCATGAATCTCCAGCTTGTTTCAAAAAAGTAAAAAATCCTCCAGAAGACGATTTTTCACTCTCTCACTTCCTAATCTTAAAGTTTCTACAATAAGATTCAGTTTTATGTTGGAGAAACAACATGACACTTGACTCTATTTGATTAAAACATTTATCTGTTGGACATGTTTAAACCAGAATGAGTAGAAATCATTCCAGCGCCCTGTGAATAATGAAAGCGTTTTAGCAGACCAAGCAACAGGCAGCCAATCCAAACGGCTGCTAGGTTCCGATGCGGATCGTCACCTGTTTTTCAGGCGACAGACCAGAGACGGCCATGTAGGTGCTGCCGATCGTCTTGATCTTCTCGATGTCCTGGAAACGGTCTTCACCGAGCAGCTGCAACAAAAACAACGATCACTGAGCGTTAAAACAATCTGATACACGTCAGACTGAGCACCTGGTCTCATCTACGGCTGACCCGAACAAAACCAAAGTCATTAAACATGACCGACGGCAGCAGCCGCATCGTTGATCTGTCCATCCGTCAGGATTTATCTGCAAATCCTGACGGCCGACTTTCCTCTTCCAGTCATTGACAGTCTGACAAATATTTCCTGGTATCGATTTCTCTGCAGTATTTCCTCCTCAGATTCTCATCCATCACAGAGACGGGAAGAGAAACAACCGAAGTAGCATCTTTTCTGTGAAGCCAGATCCATCAGATCCATCAGACCCATCAGATCCATCAGACCCATCAGATCCATCAGACCCATCAGATCCATCAGATCCATCAGAACCATCAGACCCATCAGATCCATCAGATCCATCAGACCCATCAGATCCATCACTCATCAGATCCATCAGACCCATCAGACCAATCAGATCCATCAGACCCATCAGATCCATCAGACCCATCAGATCCATCAGACCCATCAGATCCATCAGATCCATCAGACTCATCATACCCATCAGATCCATCAGATCCATCAGACCCATCAGATCATCAGACCAATCAGATCCATCAGACTCATCATACCCATCAGATCCATCAGATCCATCAGACCCATCAGATCCATCAGATCCATCAGACCATCAGATCATCAGACCATCAGATCCATCAGACCCATCAGATCCATCAGACCATCAGATCCATCAGATCCATCAGATCCATCAGACTCATCAGATCCATCGGATCCATCAGATCCATCAGATCCATCAGACCCATCAGATCCATCACTCATCAGATCCATCAGATCCATCACTCATCAGATCCATCAGATCCATCACTCATAAGATCCATCAGACCCATCAGATCCATCAGACTCATCAGATCCATCGGATCCATCAGATCCATCACTCATCAGATCCATCAGACCCATCAGATCCATCAGATCCATCAGACCCATCAGACCCATCAGATCCATCTCATCATTTTTGAAGATATTTTAGCAGCTTCAGCCTGGATGTAGTGCAGGAAGAGGTGGATCACAGTAACCGCTACAATCCCTGTGGTGGTTCTTGGCCACCTGCAATAATTACCTTTTGATTACCTGCAAACAGAATCAGTCATTTCTGCAGAGATTAATAGCTTTTGAAGTATTTTCTAAAACAGGATGCATGTTTTATTTTTATCCTGAATGAGTGATGGTGTTTACGTCTTTCACTAAGCCTAGCAGATGGTTTGAACTTCCAGCGCCTCACCTCGTCGAAGTCAGCGATGATTTCGTTGAGCAGCCGCAGACACTCGACTCCCTGGTTGTTCATCTCAGTCTGGGAGTAAAAGTCTGCAAAGCCGGGGATGGAGGCGAACATCACGCCCACCGAGTCGTAGGACTGGGAGTACAGCTCCTGAGGAGACACCGACACAACGAGACGTTAAAACACGGCGGAGACGTTAAAACACGGCAGAGACGTTTACACACTGCGGAGACATTAAAACAAAACACGGCGGAGACGTTAAAACGCGGCGGAGACGTTAAAACACGGCGGAGACGTTAAAACACGGCGGAGACGTTAAAACACGGCGGAGACGAGAACCGTAAACCCATCAGAGAATAAACAGCCACTGCCGAAGGATTACTGGTTGAGAACAGACAAATATAAGTAATGCACCAACGTATTAAAGTTTTTCTTAGTATTTCAGTCAGTTTGAGGTCTGGACTTTGTGTATCATTGTCCTGTTATTGAGTTACACGGCTTCACTATGGCTGTGTCTGCATGTAATGAACTTTTAAAATGGCACAAAAAGAAAACAAATCAACCAGCATAAACTAAGCATGAATTCACATGTTGACGCTTCGTACGGCTGCAGTAAACTGGAATTAGAGGTTAAAGACTATCATGGAGCACACATCCCAGAAAAACTGAGAGTTTCTCCCTCCGAACTGGAAGTTCAGAGTTTCATGCCTCTGGTAAGGCACCAATCAACCACAGGATGAAAAGTTTGTTAGGTCAGAATTTATCCGTTTGTTTCCGTCTTCGGAGCATTAACTGTTTTTCAGAAAAGCACAAAGCGCCTCAAACGTAAAACTTTTCCACTTCAACACCTGCCACCCAGATCATGAGGTGTTATAACATGCAGTTCTGCAGAAATGTTTGGATTACTGCAAGGTCAAGGCACAGTTACTGACCGTTGCCAGGATGTGCTTTGTTTTCTCCAAACTGGTTCAGAATGGCAGAAGAATGTCCTTATGTTGGTCTGGTTCGCTCAGATCCAACTTTATGATCGGTGCTGCTGTAGTCAATCCTCCACCTGCTCAAATAACCCAAACTTGTTTTCCTGTTTTAACCTTTAAGATGCACATCTGGGAACATCAGCAGCTTCCCTAAATCTTTTCCCACCTGTGAATAATCCCTCAGGGAGACTCAGGTAAAGTTCCTGGTAAATTCGGTAAATCTCTCCAAGTTGATGGGTAGCAACAATTACCCAACTAGAGTCATTGCTGATAGGTTTTCACCCAGCCGTTCTTCAACACACAGTGGTCACACATTTTACATTTTGTTTTCATTTGTATTCAAGAAATAATGAGCGTGTGGATCTGTTATAATGAGATGTAAATCATTTTAAAACCCAGTAAAAACCAGATGAGCCTCATCATATCCTCACATGAATAAAATAATTTGCTCTGATCTCACATCAAGCAGAGAATCCTCCTCAAAATCACTGATTAATAAATGAAGCAGTGCAGTGCATCCTTCCCTCCACCAGGGGGCAATGTTAGCTCGTACCAGGCGCAGCAGGTCTGCAGACATGAAGCAGCAAATCCTCACATCCCAAATGTCACATCCAGTAATTCATCATGCCATTATGGTGGTATTGTAATAATAGGGTGATAAACATTAACGTCCAGCCGCAGTTCAACATTTCAAGTTAATAATTCAGGAGAAGCTCCGTCTGTCCGCAGGCTCCTCCGGTCTTAATGTAATTACACAGCTGTGAAACGGGCCTCTGACCTGAATGGAGCTTCCTCAGCGGCTCTAATGAGCTCAGAAAACCTCCAAACTTCAGAAGAGAAACTTGGTTAAAGTTGAACTAATTGAATTTCTTGGTCTTGTGCTGCGTTGCTGCGCTGAACGTCAGGCGGCGTTTTAAGGTTCAGTCGGGGTTCAGTCCTGCCGCTGAAGCCTCTTTAGTACGTTTAACGCTGTGGGCTTCGGATATTTGGTGGAAAGCATTAGAAGTGGAGGGAAACCAGACACCAAATATTTACAGAGTCGTTTTTATGCTTCTGATTCCGACTTTAGAGATAAAAGTTATGCATTTTAGGTACAAATGTCACTCAGTCTTGTTTTCACCACTAATCACAGCATATCAACACACACTAGATGCCACAAAGGAAAAATTTATGGGTCGGATCCTGCCTGAAAAATAAATGGTTCTATTGATCCGAC
This sequence comes from Poecilia picta, assembly GCA_033032245.1. Classification (NCBI taxonomy): domain Eukaryota; kingdom Metazoa; phylum Chordata; class Actinopteri; order Cyprinodontiformes; family Poeciliidae; genus Poecilia; species Poecilia picta. The sequence goes on along the minus strand of CM065369.1, from coordinate 2,946,963 downwards.
CAGCAGATTTATGATCAAATCTATGACCTGTCAATACATGTTTTTGTCATTTTATATCTCTTAAGGCAGTGGTTTCCAAAAATTTTCTGCCCCCCCCATGGATTACAAATGGCCGTCTAGTTGAACGACGTGTCGGAGGGGGAGAGGATTGAGACTCCCTGGCACTGGAGGGGGCGGGGAGATCGACTTTCTTGGGGGCAAAATGAATGTATGTAGCTGAACATAGACAACAACATCGGTACCTACAGGCTGGTTGTTAAGCTAAAGGTGCTGTATTGTCGCTAGCCCCCCCCCCCCCCCCCCCCCCCACCAAGAGGGCGGCCCCACAGTTTGGGACCCTCTGTCTTAAGGAAAATAATTAGACATTCTTCACAATATTTCCTAGGTTTTCCTGCTGTGAGCTGCCATAGTTTCTATTTCGGAGCAGGGGTGACGTCACACTGTGTGTGTTAGAAAGCAGTTTCTGAAAACAAGTGTATTAGTTTGAAATAACAAAATGACATGAAGAGGGAAAACTAATCTGTGTTCAGAGATTTAAGTTAGTATATAAATAGCAATCTCTCCACAAAACGTCTCCATGACAACAGCAACAAAAAACTTAAAAAAATCTCTGAAGTCCAAGGAACAGCTTTAATAAGAATTGATTGGGACACAGTCAAAGTTAGCAGGACGTTTTTCTGCTTGGGACCAAATAATAAGTTGGAGTCACAGAAAGTTGAGTAACAATAATAATCCAGATCTGACTTGGATTAAACGGTTTTGACTCGTTGTTACAGCCTGTAACTATGAAACGGCTGCACAGTCAGCGCAGACCGAAATGTCCTTAATCAGGAGAAGCTGAACTCCAGACGTCTTCATGGCTTTTTGCTGCAGCAGGGCCTGAATCCCAGAACAATAAACAGCCTGACTGATGAGGAGCCAAAACGCTGGAATCCCCTCCTTCATGGCGAGGAGCGGAGGGAGACGAGGTCGGCTACCTGCACTCACCTGACAACAACCTGCCAGAAAGGCCTCTGCACAGGTTTCCATCCAACAGAACCAGGTGATCTGCAGATGATCTACTGGTCACCTGGTTCCCTGGTTGGAGGTGAAGGGAAGCTTCTCTGTCCTCCCTCTGCTGATGGAGCGTTTCCCACCAATATTCATCTCAGCTGGCAGCTCATTAAAGGGAAACTATTCAAACGAGATGCTGTACTTTAATTATCCTCACTAGTCCTATTAACAACAGTTGTTTTCTTAGCTTTGTTCCAGAATGAAATATAGCAGCTGTAGATTTGTTGGTCATTAGAATCGCAAAGCTCCTCCCATAATTACCTGGCAAAAACCACAAGAAACCCACAAGAAATCCACGTTAAGGAATATTTTACATAAAATCATCCGTAACAACAAGAAGTGAGATAAAACTTCAACCAGCTGAAATGTTTCTACAGCATTTATGTCTCAGATAAATGTGATTTTGGTAGTTTGGTCATGGAAAGTTAATCTTAGTTTCCCTCCCAACCAATCCAGATCCAGTTCAAGTCCCAGTTAAGTCAGGATGAAAGAAGATCGGCTACAGACTTCACCACTTTGTTGCTATGTTTAGTTTTTGCTTTTCTGACTTTCTATCAACTTTTATTTTCAGAAATTCGACAGCAAAAATTTCCTTTTGTGCTGCTATTAAAATTATTATTATAGATAAATGTTTCAAGATTCTCCCTCACGTGTCGGTTTGTCTCATTTGTGCTGATGTGTATCAGTTTATGTCGGTTAATGTCAGTTTGTATCAGTTTGTATCGGTTCTTGTCGGTTTGTGTCAGTTTATGTTGGTTTGTATCAGTTTGTATCGGTTCGTGTCGGTTTGTATCGGTTCGTATCTGTTTGTATCAGTTTGTATCGGTTTGTGTCGGTTTGTATCGGTTTGTGTCGGTTTGTATCGGTTTGTGTCGGTTCGTATCGGTTTGTGTCGGTTCATATCGGTTTGTGTCAGTTCATGCCGGTTTGTCTCAGTTTGTATCGGTTCGTGTCGGTTTGTATCGGTTCGTGTCTGTCTCAATTTGTGCTGGTTTGTGTCGTTTGTATCAGTTTGTGTCGGTTCGTGTCGTTTGTATCGGTTCATATCGGTTTGTTCGGTTCATATCGGTTCGTGTCTTTTGTCTCAATTTGTGCTGGTTTGTGTCGGTTTGTATCGGTTTGTGTCAGTTCATGCGGTTTGTGTCGTTCATGTCGTTCGTGTCGGTTTGTATCGGTTTCGTGTCTTTTGTCTCAATTTGTGCTGGTTTGTGTCGGTTTGTATCAGTTTGTATCGTTCGTGTCGGTTGTATCTGTTTGTATCGGTTTGTGTCGGTTTGTGTCGGTTCATATCGATTTGTGTCGGTTCATATCGGTTTGTGTCAGTTCATGCCTGTTTGTGTCAGTTCATGTCGGTTTGTATCGGTTTGTGTCTTTGTATCAGTTCATGTCGGTTTGTATCGGTTCGTGTCTGTTTGTCTCAGTTCATGTCGGTTTGTATCGTTCATGTCGGTTTGTATCGGTTCGTGTCTGTTTGTCTCAGTCATGTCGGTTTGTGTCGGTTTGTATCGTTTGTGTCGGGTTTGTGTCTGTTTGTATCAGTTCATGTCGGTTTGTATCGGTTCATGTCTGTTTGTATCAGTTCATGTCGGTTTGTATCGGTTCGTGTCTGTTTGTCTCAGTTCTTGTCGGTTGTGTCGGTCGTATCAGTTTGTGTCGGGTTATCGGTTGTTCAGTCATGCCGGTTTGTATCAGTTCATGTCGGTTTGTATCAGTTCGTTCTGTATCAGTTCATGTCGGTTTGTATTGGTTCGTGTCTGTTTGTCTCAGTTCATGTCGGTTTGTATCGGTTCGTATCAGTTTGTATTGGTTCGTATCAGTTTGTATCGGTTCGTGTCTGTCTCAGTTCATGTCGGTTTGTATCGGTTCGTATCAGTTTGTATTGGTTCGTATCAGTTTGTATCGGTTCGTGTCTGTTTGTCTCAGTTCATGTCCCGGTTTGTATCGGTTCGTATCAGTTTGTATCAGTTCGTGTCGGACCTCGTTGTCGCGGTCCTTCTCCAGGAAGTGGCGCGCCACGTGGCTGGGCAGGATGTTCCTCAGCATGTTCTCGTTGTGTTCCCGCAGCTCCTTCATCTCGTTGATCTCCTCCTTGGCCTGGACGCGCCACAGGAAGTCCAGCCGGGCCGTGTACTCCAGCTGAAACCACAAACCGGGTCAGAAAACGCTGCAGATCCAGAAAACACTGCAGATACAACCGGCTGGAGAATGAACGAATCCTCATGAAAAACTGTCACTTTAAAGAAACTTCAGTTTTTCTCTACAGTGAATGAAGTTTGATAAATTTATTACACTTGGAAAAGAAACAGTGCGACAATAAGAAACAGCAGAAAAACAGTTTTTAGAAAAAATGTCATTGATGTAATTATTAACAATCTGTCTAAAGTAAAAACATAAAATAAAAGCTTTATTTTATTTAGGTTTTGCTTTGGCCCCTCAGACCAGGTCAGTTTTACACTGTAAAACAAAGCATGGCTTAACTTAAGTCTACTAGATAATTATCTTTATTTTTGTCAGAAATCTAATTTTATCAAGTAGATTCAATGAGACAAAGATCGTTTTTAAGTTCTTTAACCTTCATTTGAGTTGTTCTAACTTTTTACTGTAATTAAAATTAAACTGAAAAATGTCCTCACTTATTAAAAAAAGCAACATTTTTATATTTTCACTCAGGTTATCCAGGTGAAATAATGATTTATGTGAAGTTATAGCATTAAATTATATTCTAACTCATATTAAACAATCTGAGTAAACTTTGTTCTCAACCTTTGGAGACCGACAGTTGCGTTGCTGATTGCTTTCTGCTCGTCAACGTCGAATATTTCACCCGTTTTCTCATCCCAGTCTAAAACTTTTCATTAGGAAGGAATCTTCATGCGAGGCTAATGTCGGAATAATGAAGTGATTTCTTCTTTTCAGTGTGCAGATGTTTTACAGAAATAAACCTCCAGCTGCTGGAGTTAGAGAACAAAGTTGGCCTGAGCTTCCCGACGCCAAAGCCGATGAATTTGCTCCATAAAAAGCTGATTAGAAGTGAAGTTCAGGACAAACTGTTACATAAATGAGATGATTGAATTCACAGCAGCAGGCAGGAAAATTAAAATATTTAATCACCTTTGCAGTGCAGGACTATTCGATCAATCTGCTGTGCAGCTGAAGTATTTTAAGAGGCAACTCAATTAGCTTTTCTGAATTAACAATTAATACAAAGTCACATGAATAAATTAGAGCCAAACAAGTGGCGAGCGCCTGCAGAAGGGAGGGGAGAGAAAAGTCATCAGTGAAGCTGAAAAATGATTTCCAGGGCAGGACGATAAGCCTGGAAGGATTTCTGCTCTTCTTCTGAGGCGCCTGATTAATCAGGAAATCAATTAGTGACTAATCAGGAGAGAAACTTCATCCAGTTTTCTGTCCAATTAACGTTCAGCCAGTCTGAGTGAAGCTGCATCCAACCGCTGACACAACTTGCGCAGAAAATCAAGTTCCACTTTCAGCATCGACCAGCAGATAAGTTCAGGTTAATCACATTTAGCTATCATGACTATTTGAGCTCATCAGCAAAGATGTTTATTGTTCTCAATCTGTTCTTATGGTTACTGGATGTTTGTGCTGATGCTACATGTTTAGCATTGAGATGCTATTTTAGGTTAGCGTAGCTTCACTGACAGGCTAACTCCCGTCAGCAACAGTTTTTTACAGCGTCCAATCAGATCAGTGGAAGCAGAAACTAGAAGGAAACAATCAAATGTGCGTCGGTTTTACAGGCATACCAGAAACAAGCGAGTGTAAAGGTTCCGGCCTGATCTTCTGTATGTAAAAAAAAATATTAACTTCTTTTTTTAACATGTTAAAATCCATTTAAAACTATTATTATGTATAAATCAAAGGCTGATGAAGCTCAGCCTTCATGGCCGTCTCAGCTGGGACGACATTAGTAAGAAAAAGTCTTTTCCCAAAATGGCTGCTTTATTTCTAAACTCTGTTACTTTGGTGATTAGTTGAGCCAAATTCAGAGAGAAGGAAGCCTTGGTTTACCATCCAGATTTTTGCTTTTTAATGAAAAACAAAGCCAGTGGTTTACTAAAGTTACAAATAAACATCCATCCATCCATTATTTTCTTCACACCCTTGTCCCTAATGGGATCGGGGGGAGCTGCTGCCTCTCTGGCTGGCGGTCCAGGTGAGGGATGGAGTCACCTGGACAGGTCACCAGTCTGTCGCAGGGCAACACGGAGACACACAGGACAAGCAACCACACACACACAGGGGCAATTTGGAGAGGCCAGGTAACCTGACAGTCATGTTGCTGGACTATGGGAGGAAACTGGAGTACCCAGAGAAAGCCCACCATGCACAGGGAGAACATGGAGACTCCATGCAGGGGGACCAGGGCCGGGAATCGAGCTCAGGGTCTTCTTGCTGCAAGGCAACAGCTCTACCAACTGCACCACTGTGCAGCCCCTACAAATAAACAGCCTTAAGTAAATTGGTGTGATGGATGGTGTGAGCAGAACCATGTCCCATCCGGTCACAACCATCTGCTGCTCCAGAGACGTTCATGTCTGACGAACGTCTCTTCATTTCAGACGAAGGACAAACGAGCAAACAGGACGGCATGTTGGAGACAATCTGTATCCGACCAAAAACGGAGCCACAGACTCCAAGAGCAGCTGTGCAAATATATAATAACTGTTTTAAAGTTAATCAGCTGATTGGGTCTTTATCGGCCTGGAAACAAAAGCTTCCTGCAGAATCCAGAACGAATGAAACATCCAGACAATGTGGGAATATCGTCAAGCAGGATCTCCATTTGTTTGCCTCCATCACAAAGAGGATCAATTTAAAAACGTTTCTACCTGCACTAGGATCAGCAAACAGCCGTTCTCCTCAAGACATCAGCAGCAAGTCTCACATTTCTCAAGGAGCAAATCAAAGTTAAGAGGCTGGAAGTGAAGCTGGTTGTGGAGGGAAAGGCTTTAATTGGCTCCTGTTCTCAGAATCACTCGAGTGTCGCTTCAACTCGGCCTGGAGAGGCGGAGCAGAGTCTCCACAATCAGCAGCAACAAAAACACAAAAATCATCAAACTAACGACGGAGCAGCAACGATGCGGCGGCGGCGGCGGACCTCACAGCTCCTCTTGATTTAAACACAATGAAATTTACTCCACAATGTCAAACTGACTGTGAATGTCATCAAATCCAAATGGAGTCATAAGAGTCTCTTGGAGAGATTCCTTTCTTCATGCAGAACAAGATGCATTATTACTGAGTTACTTTTATTTTAAATAACTTTAAATTGACTTCTGATTGGCTGAAAGTTTAACTCTGTATTTTTCAAAGAACTCAGATTAGATCCAACCGGATTTAATGTTTAGTTTGTTGTTAATTTGGAACTAAATTGACATTTTTCTCAGTTTGAATGGATTTAAGTGAATTTTTTGTCTGCAAAACTGTTCATGAATTTTAGATCTTGGGCTGTAATTTATTGATAGACACTAGTTAAAGGTCAGAGGTTGATCCTAAACTCAGCTCTGCAGAGTCCTATGAAGAAAACATGTAGAGTTTTAGGACAGTAAAACTCCAACAGGTTGATGATCCAACTTGACGTTGAGCAAAAAGTCTCTGATGATGAACAGAGACAGAAAACCTGCAGAAGTTTCTGTTATAAAAAACAAAAATATTTTTCCAGCCTGTTAGGCAGATAAACTCTAGCAGAGTAAAACCTGTTCACACCATTAGACCATCAGGACTGAACAGGTGGAGCCAGACGGCTGACAAAAGGTTCCTGCTTTCAGCCGAGCGTCTCAGAGCGTCGCCTCCTGATGCGGCGTCTCAGAGCGTCTCCTCCTGATGCGGCGTCTCCTCCTGATGCGGCGTCGTCTCAGAGCGTCTCCTCCTGATGCGGCGTCTCCTCCTGATGCGGCGTCTCCTCCTGATGCGTCGTCTCAGAGCGTCTCCTCCTGATGCGCCGTCTCCTCCTGATGCGACGTCTCAGAGCGTCTCCTCCTGATGCGACATATCAGAGCGTCTCCTCCTGATGCGGCGTCTCCTCCTGATGCATTGTCTCAGAGCGTCTCCTCCTGATGCGCCGTCTCCTCCTGATGCGCCGTCTCAGAGCGTCTCCTCCTGATGCGCCGTCTCAGAGCGTCTCCTCCTGATGCGCCGTCTCAGAGCGTCTCCTCCTGATGCGCCGTCTCAGAGCGTCTCCTCCTGATGCGCCGTCTCAGAGCGTCTCCTCCTGATGCGACATCTCAGAGCGTCTCCTCCTGATGCGGCGTCTCAGAGCGTCTCCTCCTGATGCGGCGTCTCAGAGCGTCTCCTCCTGATGCGGCGTCTCAGAGCGTCTCCTCCTGATGCGGCGTCTCAGAGCGTCTCCTCCTGATGCGCCGTCTCCTCCTGATGCATCGTCTCAGAGCGTCTCCTCCTGATGCGCCGTCTCAGAGCGTCTCCTCCTGATGCGCCGTCTCAGAGCGTCTCCTCCTGATGCATCGTCTCAGAGCGTCTCCTCCTGATGCGCCGTCTCAGAGCGTCTCCTCCTGATGCGCCGTCTCAGAGCGTCTCCTCCTGATGCGCCGTCTCAGAGCGTCTCCTCCTGATGCGGCGTCTCCTCCTGATGCGGCGTCGTCTCAGAGTGTCTCCTCCTGATGCGCCGTCGTCTCAGAGCGTCTCCTCCTGATGCGCCGTCGTCTCAGAGCGTCTCCTCCTGATGCGGCGTCTCCTCCTGATGCATCGTCTCAGAGCATCTCCTGATGCGCCGTCGTCTCAGAGCGTCTCCTCCTGATGCGCCGTCGTCTCAGAGCGTCTCCTCCTGATGCGCCGTCGTCTCAGAGTGTCTCCTCCTGTTGCGGCGTCTCCTCCTGATGCGTCGTCTCAAAGCGTCTCCTGATGCGCCGTCGTCTCAGAGCGTCTCCTCCTGATGCGGCGTCTCAGAGCGTCTCCTCCTGATGCGGCGTCTCAGAGCGTCTCCTCCTGATGCGGCGTCTCAGAGCGTCTCCACCTGATGCGCCGTCTCAGAGCGTCTCCTCCTGATGCGCCGTCTCAGAGCGTCTCCTCCTGATGCGCCGTCTCAGAGCGTCTCCTCCTGATGCATCGTCTCAGAGCGTCTCCTCCTGATGCGCCGTCTCAGAGCGTCTCCTCCTGATGCGGCGTCTCAGAGCGTCTCCTCCTGATGCGCCGTCTCAGAGCGTCTCCTCCTGATGCGCCGTCGTCTCAGAGCGTCTCCTCCTGATGCGGCGTCTCCTCCTGATGCATCGTCTCAGAGCATCTCCTGATGCGCCGTCGTCTCAGAGCGTCTCCTCCTGGTGCGGCGTCTCAGAGCGTCTCCTCCTGATGCGGCGTCTCAGAGCGTCTCCTCCTGATGCGCCGTCTCAGAGCGTCTCCTCCTGATGCGCCGTCTCAGAGCGTCTCCTCCTGATGCGCCGTCTCAGAGCGTCTCCTCCTGATGCGCCGTCTCCTCCTGATGCATCGTCTCAGAGCGTCTCCTCCTGATGCGCCGTCTCAGAGCGTCTCCTCCTGATGCATCGTCTCAGAGCGTCTCCTCCTGATGCGCCGTCTCAGAGCGTCTCCTCCTGATGCGCCGTCTCAGAGCGTCTCCTCCTGATGCGGCGTCTCCTCCTGATGCATCGTCTCAGAGCATCTCCTGATGCGCCGTTGTCTCAGAGCGTCTCCTCCTGGTGCGGCGTCTCAGAGCGTCTCCTCCTGATGCGTCGTCTCAGAGCGTCTCCTCCTGATGCGCCGTCTCAGAGCGTCTCCTCCTGATGCGCCGTCTCCTCCTGATGCATCGTCTCAGAGCGTCTCCTCCTGATGCGCCGTCTCAGAGCGTCTCCTCCTGATGCATCGTCTCAGAGCGTCTCCTCCTGATGCGCCGTCTCAGAGCGTCTCCTCCTGATGCGCCGTCTCAGAGCGTCTCCTCCTGATGCGCCGTCTCAGAGCGTCTCCTCCTGATGCGGCGTCTCCTCCTGATGCGGCGTCGTCTCAGAGCGTCTCCTCCTGATGCGCCGTCGTCTCAGAGCGTCTCCTCCTGATGCGGCGTCTCCTCCTGATGCATCGTCTCAGAGCATCTCCTGATGCGCCGTCGTCTCAGAGCGTCTCCTCCTGATGCGCCGTCGTCTCAGAGCGTCTCCTCCTGATGCGCCGTCGTCTCAGAGTGTCTCCTCCTGTTGCGGCGTCTCCTCCTGATGCGTCGTCTCAAAGCGTCTCCTGATGCGCCGTCGTCTCAGAGCGTCTCCTCCTGATGCGCCGTCGTCTCAGAGCGTCTCCTCCTGATGCGCCGTCGTCTCAGAGTGTCTCCTCCTGTTGCGGCGTCTCCTCCTGATGCGGCGTCGTCTCAGAGCGTCTCCTCCTGATGCGCCGTCGTCTCAGAGCGTCTCCTCCTGATGCGCCGTCGTCTCAGAGTGTCTCCTCCTGTTGCGGCGTCTCCTCCTGATGCGGCGTCGTCTCAGAGCGTCTCCTCCTGATGCGCCGTCGTCTCAGAGCGTCTCCTCCTGATGCGCCGTCGTCTCAGAGCGTCTCCTCCTGATGCGCCGTCGTCTCAGAGCGTCTCCTCCTGATGCGCCGTCGTCTCAGAGTGTCTCCTCCTGTTGCGGCGTCTCCTCCTGATGCGTCGTCTCAAAGCGTCTCCTGATGCGCCATCGTCTCAGAGCGTCTCCTCCTGATGCGGCGTCGTCTCAGGCCTGGCGTTGACAGCCATCTTTGTCTCCAGCTTCCCACCCAAGTGGTCGAATTGACCCAGAGCAAATCGATGCTGTCTGACTTCAATGCCGCTGTTTTCTACTTTCTTGAGGCCACAAAACCCCTTCCGTTACGTGTCCGGTTCTCTGACCCGCTGCATGATCAAAGGTTGCCATAGAGAGAGCATGAAAGCAGCGGGGCGACGGAGCCGGACTCCATCAGCTCAGAATGGATTATGCGGCGCATCGGGCCGGCGAAACGAGCCGGATCGTTCTGTTAACGGCGTCGCCACGGTTACACCAAATATCCAGGAAGCCGTTTGTGTACCTGAACGACTTACAGACGAACTGCTGCTCAGGAAACGGTTCAACTTACAGACCGGAAAACAAAACATGAACAAGAGGCGAGCAGAAAACCCAAAACTGGAGGGTAGAAATACGAAGACATGTTTTACTGAAGTAAAACTAAAACGTAGAAATCACAGCAATCAGAGAGTGTTTGGTGAAAAGTACTGATAAAATGATCAATCATTTAAAAATTACATCAAACGATGGATGAAAATGACAATAATTCATATAAATAATAAGAATAAATTCAGGCAAAAGAAAATTAAACTTTTACTGCAGGTTTGTGTTTGTGTCTGGGTAAAATCTGTTTGTTTTTCATCCAGGATGCAGAAATTTTACTCAGATAAGAGCAGAAATACTGAAAAACAAAAAGACTCAAGTGAAAGTAAAAGTACTAATAAAAGTAACGGAGTAAAAGTAACTAGTTACTGCTCAGCTGTGGTTCAACATGTGGAGCTGGAAACATTTATTATTGTTCATCATTATGAAATTATCCTGAGGATAAAAATGTGCCGATTTCTCCGGACCAGAATGACGACGTCAAACTCTGAGTGAACAACATGTGATGATTTAGACGGCAGACATTTCTGTGTTTAATGATTCTAAGTAATTCTACAGCAAATAAAATACATATGTGTTTTTATTGGCTGTTAGCCGACGTCATTGATTAGTGGATTTACTCACCTGATCAGTTTCTCTTTCATTTCTAACCAAACTAAAAGTTCAGTCATTTTCCAATCACCTGTAATATGTCATAATTATGTAATAACTATGTAATAACTATGTAATAACGCTACCTGTGCTCAGACTGAGGCCTGCGGTTGAACTGCCTCATCCAGGAGGAGCAAATTTTTCTGATACAACACTAAACTTTTAATTGTGGGAAAAGTGTGTTAGATTACTTTAAGCTTTTTAATTTAATGGTCTGGTAGATCTGCTAATTCGAGGCATGATGAAGCTTTTTCCTCTTTCCAATTAGCTGCAGCACAGCAGGAGATGTTTGTCTGAAAGGGAAATGAATCGACTGCAGCACCTGAAACGAAGCAGCAGAGTTCAGCACCACCAGGAACCGACGGAACCCGACGGCCCGATTCTGCAGCTTCATTAAAGCTTCATAAGTGGAATCACTTCTTCAGGCCTCCTGCTGAGGGAATCGAGTCTTTAACTGCTTCAGCGTCGCTTCATGGATGATCAAATGAAGTGAGTCTTTGTTCCTTAAACTCCTTTTAAACATGATTTCCTCCCCGTTTCATTTCCATGGCGATGAGCGCAGATCCTTTGGTCGTCTTGATCGGTTTCTGGAGTTCTGCTACTCACACCCTCTCCTCTCCTTCTTCTCCTACTGCTCTCCGATTCAGTTAATTAAACTGCTAACTGTCCGTTTCCTCAGATGCACCTGGTCTGGCGTTCTGATTGGCTGAGGCCATCAGCTGACATGATGCAGGTCTCCTCCTGGTCTTCCTCTCCACTGTTTGATATGAAGGGTTTCTGTAAAGTCTGAGTGTCTCCTGTCGCTTCGTCAGGAGGAATGAACCTGCTGGGCTTCCTTAGAAAGAAACCTTGTAATCTGATCTGAATAATAAGCTGAACTTATTTAACAAACTGACATAACTTGTTTCAAATCATAAAAGAAGCTGAAGTGAAGAAGTGAAAATGGTTTTATTACCTGCTGGCCGTGGTAAAACACGGCGAGGAGGAACATGGCCATCAGCAGCAGAGACGTCTCTTTGGTTCCCAGGAAGTTTCTGGTGGGAGCAGAAGAAACAACAAGACGCTTGTTCTGATTTCATTACACTCTGCAGGAGACGTTACAAATGTCACATCGTCATAAAAAGATCAAAATAGAGTGGTAGAGAAACCACTCACTTTATGTAAAGTCATAAACTGATACAGGAGAGGAACCTGAGACGACATGTTTGCTTCCATCTGAGGATCATCAACTCAGAAACACAAACTCTCAAACTGTTGCGATCTGTGTTTTTCTGTAGCTATTTTCAGATTTTCTGTGTCTAGTCCTGTTTCCATGTGAGTCTCTGCCTTGTCCTCCCTGTGTGATCCCAGCTGTGTCTAGTTTCTTGATTACCCCTCCCTGTTTTAAGTCCACCTGTTGTCTTTGTCTCTTGTCTCATTGTCTAACGTCTGTTTCTGTCCCCTGTGCTGCCAGTTATTTTGGATTTTGAGTTCTCCTGGTTCTTCATTAAACATACTTTTCTTCATGACTTTACCTGGGTCTGGCTGCGTCTCTCTCACCTCATCAAAACCACATCATGACACAAACTAACAGAGTCTTTAACCTGATTTACTGGCTAAAAACAGGAATCAGATCCGAGACTCTGAGCTTTTATGCGTCGTTGAGTCAGTGGAGGTTTTATTCAGGGCAGAACGTCACATTCAGCTGCCACAGGAAAACAAAAAAACAAGCAGAACGTTCCTCTGGTCCTGGAGACCAGAGAAGAAGAACAAAGAGAATCATTCAGATTAAATTCCTGGATCCTTTTCTGTGCTTTTTGTTTGTGGAAACATTTCTGCAGAAATCGTCTCCATGTTTCTGCCTGGAGACGTTTTACACACTTACAGGACATTTAACAGAAACTATCTCGACTCTGGGTCGAGGTGATGAGGACTGGAGCAGGCCACACTAATCAGGAAACTGCTAATGATTGGCTTTTATTTAATTGGGTTTTGATATTTTAAAGTCCTGAGTACCGGGCCACTTTTAATCATGATATATTTATATTCAAATTTTCTGTTTGGCAAGAAATCCGACTCACTTAACTGAAACTAAATCTTTTAAACATCAGAAATGTAAAGATTTTACAGGACATTAATCCAGGCTGCCGTAGTTTTTCAGTTTTCACGTTATCACCTGGAAACTTCAAACTCTGCTGGTTTTTTACGTTTCTGCTGTAATTTTCTTTCACTAAATATCAAATATGATCAATAAAACCCAGACAGATTCATATTTTTGTACATTTGCAGACGTGTGGATCTTTCAGATGGATGTGAAGACGAAATGTAAATTCAGAACCAAATGAAGTGAGGCATCCAACATGGCCGCCACGGCGACTCACTGCGTGTTGTGGTGCACCGTGTCGTAGCGCACGAACAGCGAGGTGTAGAAGGCCTCGGTCAGCAGCGAGTAGATGGCGATCATCAGCAGCAGCACCGCCAGCTTCAGCACCGAGTTGAGCCGCAGGAACACGGCGCAGGTCACCATGGCCAGGACGCCCGTGAACACGAAGTACTGAAACCAGACAAACCAGAGGTTAGAGCCATGGTGCCAGCGGCAGGGGGTGCCGGCGCAAACATCCGGCCAAATTCAGCCAGGATGGAGAGTCACAGCGCAACATCCGGCCAAATTCAGCCAGGATGGAGAGTCACAGCGCAACATCTGACCAAATTCAGCCAGGATGGAGAGTCACAGCGCAAACATCCGGCCAAATTCAGCCAGGATGGAGAGTCACAGCGCAAACATCCGGCCAAATTCAGCCAGGATGGAGAGTCACAGCGCAACATCCGGCCAAATTCAGCCAGGATGGAGAGTCACAGCGCAACATCCGACCAAATTCAGCCAGGATGGAGAGTCACAGCGCAAACATCCGGCCAAATTCAGCCAGGATGGAGAGTCACAGCGCAAACATCCGGCCAAATTCAGCCAGGATGGAGAGTCACAGCGCAACATCCGGCCAAATTCAGCCAGGATGGAGAGTCACAGCGCAACATCCGCCAAATTCAGCCAGGATGGAGAGTCACAGCGCAACATCCGACCAAATTCAGCCAGGATGGAGAGTCACAGCGCAACCATCCGAAATCAGAGGAAATATGGGAAGTTAAAGCGCAAGTATTAATGCCAGGATGGAGAGTCACAGCGCAACATCTGACCAAATTCAGCCAGGATGGAGAGTCACAGCTGTGGGACAAAAACCAGTTTACCTGAATACGAGAGGAAAAATATAAACTGGTGAAGTTAAATGAGTTCATAGTTGATTTAATGTGAATATTAACTAGCTTAAACTAATTACTAGCAAAATAATTAGATAAGATAATTATCAGATTATTTATGTAATAATTACGTAAAATAATAAGGAAATAAAACTAATCTGGATTTTCTAAATACTCAATAATAATTTTTTTCTTAATCATTTTGTTTCAGTCAATCAGGAACAAAGGAGAATACTAATAAAATATTAATCGTATGCTAATAAATAAAGTAAAACGAACGAGGAAATACCTGAGCAGGTGATCATTTCATAATCACGAACTAAACAATGATCAGAATTAAGCTTTATTGAATTACTATGAATAAAAATACTAGAAAAATACAGAATACTGGATTTTATCATTTCAGTCACAATATAAATCAAATATGGACTTTATTTACTGTGGGAGATAAACTTTAAAACTTTATGCATGAAATTTAAAACTTTATGAATGAAATTTAAAACTTTATAAATTAAATTAAAAACATTATGCATGAAATTTAAAACATAAATGAAATTATAACATAATTTAGTTACATGATGAGGGAAAACTAAATCTGGAGCTGAATTAACAGTTTTTTTTAGCAAACAGAATCATTATTCTTTACAAACTATAAACTGTTTACCCTGAGAATTAACTATTAATATCTTGCAATTATGAGCAGTTATTAGTTACGAGTTAATTTTTTTCTCCTCATTTAATTTTTATTACAGCTAATAATACTTTAATAACCAGCTAATAATTAGATCATCATGACTAATTAGACAATTAATAATTAACCAACAGTTTATCCAACATCCTGGAAGATTTGTGGATAAATTGTTTATGTCTGTTGTTTTAAAATATATAAAAATTTAAGGTTTCTGTTAATAATTAATCTTTTATTTCTGAGCATTTTTCAAAAAGATTTTTAATGACCAAATAACAGAGAACTGTATTTACAGTTTTTCAGCGTACAGTTGATCAATTATAAAGCAGTTTTATTTAAATATCTTCATTTCTCACCTTAAAACAAACCATTTAATGGTTCATAATAGTTGATTAGTTTATCTGTAGCTTTAGCAGGAAAACTGTAATACCACAGGCAGCCACTAGGAGTCAAAACAACATTACACAAATAATCCAGATTACTGCGGTGAGAATCATAACACAGACACAATCCTCTGGAGGTTTTTGATTTTAGGTCTTCAGATTCCTGAAATTCGACTGAAGATCGTTTTCTGCTATTAAAATAAGTCTTATGAGCTCCGGATCGAATCCCCAGCTCCTCTGGCCACAAAGCTCAACCCCCTGCTGAGCCCTAATAAACCAAAACTACTAAACTGCCCTTTATTGGAGAAGTTTCTGCTTTGCCTGCTTATGAAATATTAAATCCAATATCCAGTATTTTCTTATTTCTCTGCAGCTAAAAATAGACGCCGCAGTGTGTGCAGAGAGCAGGTCTGACCTGCGGAGCCTGAGGAGGAAATAAGTTTATGATGTGTACATGCAACAACATGACTCAGCTGAGCCTGAGGCTGCAGAAACCAGCCTCCTTATTGGCTCCATCAATCAACCGTGAAGGCAAAACAACATGGCGGATGTTTTCCACGTGACGCCCTGATGGCGGCGGTGGCTGTCCGCCATGTTTAATTCATCGCCGATGCAGAGGTGAGAAAGCGCAACAGACGGACCGGGTGGTTGGTACCTCTGGGTAGAAGCAGATGTCCGGGATGGAGGCCGACTCGTTGTACGTCTGGTTCCTGAAGGTGTTGGACTTGTCGAAGTCGCACCACAGCTGGCAGAGACACAAACAGGGCGGATCATTTCAGCGAGCAAAATGACTCAGATCAGCTGAAAACGAGGAGAAATCTCACTCATATTTACTTGAATTAATGTTTTTGATTCACCTGTAGGTGAACCGTTGATCAGAACAGATCAACGGTTCTGATTTCCAACCATACATTTATTTTCACCGCCACCTGCTTAATTCAGGTCTCTGTGTTTTTGAGTCATGATGGTGTTTCTACTTTCCAATGTGAGTCTTGCTTTTGAAATCAAGGTGTCGAATGTCTACCACTAATGCCTGTTGATGCATATTTAACACATACCAGGAGTCACACTGGAAGCACTTTCCCATCATCTAGTTTTCAGTAATGAAGCTAATTTGGATGCATAATGTATAAACTAATAATATCTAAATGTTGCATGTAGTACTGTGATCATTTTTTGACCGACCTTTGGATTTGCTCTCGTCTCGTTCTCACACATTGGCAACTCGAGATTTTATCGTTTCAAATCGTTTTAGTTTCCGCTGCCGTCTGCCTACTAACTGAATATTTTTGTTGAACATCCAGGAGAAAACAAACAACAACTTGTAAATCCTGCAGTCCGTCTCTTTCTGAGACTTTGACTACGTCTAAATTCCCCAGCAGAAATTTTCATATTGCTTAAAAATGTCAAATTTTGGCCAAATCTGTATGAATTTAAAATTCATCAATGTTTCAATTAAAACAAAGTCGATGGTGGAAATAAAATCATGGTCAGACGTGTAAAATCTCAGAGCTAGAAGGGAAGAGATAAACATTTCGTTTGTCTTTTTGGCGACTCTTACGATGTTGATCATCGCAGCGAGGAAGTTGATCAGGATGGAGACGAAGACGATGACGTTCCGCGCGGCGTACGTCTCGTTGATCCAGCAGCAAGCCTTCCTCAGAACCAGAGGCAGACACTTGTAGTCCTCCGCCGTCGTGACCAGAACCAGGCAGGAGTGGAGAACGATCAGGACCGAGAACTGGATCACCATCGTCACCATTCTGCATGGAAACAGATTCAACAAAAATAAATACTGGATATTTCAAACACTTTGAGAGAGTCACATCTGAAGAAAATCCTACGGGTTTTAACTTCAAAACATGGGAATCCCTCTGATGGCCAGATAAAAACGAGGAAATAAAACCACTTTCCAGAATCTCAACCGCTTTCCTGCAGGTGTCCTGAGCAGCTAAATGAGCTGCTCTAGGAAAAATACCTGAAAACTATGATATAAAAATATGATTTTTATTTTTGCATGAGTGAAAACTCCAACGCTCCAAATTTGCTAAAATTTTTAGGTTAATCTCTGAAATCTTTGACAAAAAATGTTGACATGTCTGGACTTACAAAAGTTGAAAATGTTTGACTTTCGAAACTCATAAATTTCTATGATTTTATGGTGGAAATTTACTGTCCCTAATATGGCGTTGCAGATTTTAAAAATTTTAAGATAAATTTTACAGTTTTTTTTTTTTTAAATCAGGGTAGGATAACGTTCTTGACGTCCCTTACCTGGCAGAGGGAAGCAGGCTTTGAATAGCTGTGATGAAGATGAGCACGATGAAGGCGCAGACCAGGTTGGACTTGAACACCTCGTCCCTCATCTGTGAGTACTGCACAGGGACAGAGAGACCAAGAGAAAAAGGAGGAGGAAGAGGAGGCCTTCAGACACACAGAGAGGACTGGACGAGTCAAAATGCGCCAAACACACGGATGCACAGCCACAGACGCAGACTGGGTCGACCACAAGCGTTAGAGAGAGACAGGAGCCGGTGGGCGGGCCGGGGGTCCTGGGGACGGTGAGAAGCTGACAAACACCACGCTAGCTGGGGGCAAGTCAGATGTCAGCCGAGACGCCAACAGAGAGCTGAGCCAAAATGAACCCTCAACCTGAAGCACGGACTAAACTAAGACTCACAAAAAGTAGCTTATTACCTGTTTCTACTGCCCTTCTAATTAAAAATTTAAAATAAAGCACAAAAAAAGCAAAGGCATTCATTTGTGTTTTGCCTTCTTTAGAAACAGAAAAATTATTTTCTGTTGATTCAGATTTTGTATTCAGAATTTGATAAATGTGGCTATTTCTGTGTGTAAGAGTCAAACATTTTTCTTTAAGCTAGTTAGCAGAAACGGTGACACTTTATTTGAAGGGGGTGAATAAGACTGACATAACCTTGTCACAAACATGTCACACACTGTCATAAACATGTCATAACTCCTGTCATGAACATGATGTCATAACACTGTCATAAACATGTCATAACACTGTCATAAACATGTCATAACACTGTCATAAACATGACATAACACTGTCATAAACATGTCAACACTGTCATAAACATGTCATAACACTGTCATAAACATGTCAACATGTCATAAACATGTCATAACACTGTCATAAACATGTCAACACTGTCATAAACATGTCATAACTCTGTCATAACATGATCATAACACTGTCATAAACATGACATAACACTGTCATAACACTGTCATAAACATGACAACACTGTCATAAACATGTCAACACTGTCATAAACATGACAACACTGTCATAAACATGACAACACTGTCATAAACATGTCATAACACTGTCATAAACATGATAACACTGTCATAAACATGTCATAACACTGTCATAACGATGACATAACACTGTCATAAACACTGCAAAACATGACATAACACTGTCATAAACATGACATAACACTGTCATAAACATGACATAACACTGTCAAACATGACAAACACTGTCAAACATGACAACACTGTCATAAACATGACAAACACTGTCATAAACATGACAACACTGTCATAAACATGTCATAACACTGTCAAACATGACATAACACTGTCATAAACATGTCATAACACTGTCATAACATGTCATAAACTGTCAACTGACATACACTGTCATAAACATGACAAACACTGTCATAAACATGTACCTAACACTGTCATAAACATGTCATACACTGTCAAACATGATCATAACACTGTCATAAACATGACATAACACTGTCATAAACATGACATAACACTGTCATAACATGACATAACACTGTCATGACATGTCATAACACTGTCATAACACTGTCATAAACATGCTAACACTGTCATAGAACACTGACATAACACTGTCATGACAGTCTTATACACCCCCTTCAAATAAAGTGTTACCGCAGAAACAACTACATGGATCTATACATTTATTAAAAGTAAAAATAATTAATTTATTTTGCTACATGGGCCTAAATATGATGACTATAAATATAATCTTACTAAATGCAGATAAAAGTAGCAGAAAACCCCCAAAGTGAAACATTTTTAAAAACAGCTAGCTAAGCTAATTAGCCACAGCTAAACTTTAACTAAAGAAAACTTTTTTTTTTGCAAAACTGTCAAATAATAATGTACTTAAGCTTTTTTCTAAACTAAGGCCTGTTTAAATGTGTAAACGTGTAGGAGGGTAAATCTGTCTGTTAGCCGTTGCTGAGCCAAGCTAGGTAGCTATAGCATTATTTGGGCCTTTCCACCCCAGGGACGCCTGCTGCCCCGAACCTCTCCGTCTCTTTCTTTAAGGGTGCTGGGAAATTAGCAAGAGGAAGCTTCACGCTCGGTCACGGCTTGGGCAAATAAACAAAATCAAAGAAAGAATAAATAAATCATAAGGAAGGATGAAGGGAGGCCAACACCAAATCACTGCACATTTACTGAGGAGGTTTACAGTTAATCAGACAAACAAAAGTATTTAAATTAAGGTCGTTTTGGGGGATGGTGATAAAACACAAGTATGGAAGCCAATATGAAACTCAACAGCAACAAAAACAAAACGGAGAAAATATAAAAAAAGATGTGCAAAAGGAGACTGCATTCAGCAAAGAAAAGAACATTCATACTTTATTTATTTAATACTTTATATCGATTTATGATCAGAGAATCACCATGACAACGTTAGATAATCAATACACTGATGATTTTCATGATAAAACAGCTGTCTATTTAAAAACTGTACAATAAACAAACTGATTATAACCTATTAGCATTTTAACCATTAATGTCCTGAATTTTCTTATTACAAACTAAAAATATACTCATGTCAGAATAACTGCAAATTACCAGCAGCTTAAAGATATTCAGACATTTTAATGTTTTTTAAATCACCATCCATAGACTGGTTATTAATCACACTTTTAATAAAAAATGTGGATTTTAATATAAAGATTGTTTTAGACAAGGCTGATGGCTTTTAATTTTTTTTACTGAATGCAGTAATCAAAAGATAAAACAGGAGAAAAAATGAAAATATAATAAAAATGAAGCTGAGCTGGTCAATTTATTCCCCAGAACGGTAAAATTTCCCATAGTTCCATGGGGCGAGCGTTTGGTCATGAGTAAACTGAAGGGGTGTCGCTTCGCTGTGGTAAAGAAACTAAAACATGTTTAATTATTAAAGTTAAAACATGAGTCGTCATTTTTAGGTGAACCTAAAATAAAAAGGAAAACTCAGAAAATCTGGATTTTGTTGGGGTGAATTTTCACAGACCAATTTTTCTATACGGAGTCCAAAGTGTGCCACTAAACTCACAAATGTATTATTTTATTCCAACAAATTCTAATCTAAACAAAACTAAATTTAAGCTAAAGTATCTTAGTTTGGAAATGACTTTCCTCAAAGAAAAGCTTCTCTAGCTTTTTGTTTTCCTTTTGATTTATTTGGAGTAAAGAAAAAAATTTATTCTATTTTAATATTTGTTAGTGGTTCTCAAAGTTCAGAAAAATATGTTTTTTACTAAAAATCAACCACTTCCTATAACAGAACAAAGATTACGGACGGCACACCTCAGACGACAGATTTATTTATTTTAACCACAATTTTTAAACTAAAAAACGTGATGGCCGTCCTCGTTTTGTTAGCCTGTATTTATTCAGGGATTCGTGTAAAACCGGAGAAAGTAAAAAAGGCAGTAATGGAAGTGCCTTTAGCTTACTCATGATTTAATACAATTGGTGTCATTTTTTGGTTTTTAGAAATCTCAGAAGTAGGTGTGAGGAGGGAGAGAGAGGAGAAAACATGGATCTATCTCAAACCCCAGCTACCTTCTCTTCCAGGCTGGAGTCTTTAAACATCAGTGAGAAAGGCTTGATATGCTCTCTTCTCAACTTATCGCCACTCCGTAAGTCGATGGCGCTCTCTATTCGCTTGTTAATTTCCTCAGGACCAGAGTGGACATGCAAAGCTTGTGCAAGATGGTTTGGAAGCAGATTTATCGAATTTCTCGTTAGGGCAGCCAGAGTCTAGAGGGAAAGCACATGCACATAGAATGAACCTGCTTGTCCCCCGTTTCCGTTTCATTCAGGTTACAAATGACAAAAAGAAACAACAGACACACAGTTTGTTACAAACACAAAATTAAATCAAAAAGGAGGAGAGAGGGGAGACCAAAATGCAACATCAGCTGTCAGAGCGACACATGCAGATCCATTCGCACCGCGGCCATGTTAGTGGAGACAGTAACACACACACACACACACACACACACACACACACACACACACACACACACACACACACACACACACACGCCAGAAAGATGGAAACACAATTACAGGGCTGGAGACCAAAATCATCAGGCAGGAAAAACAAAGTACAAATTAAACTCTAAGAGACACAGACTCACAAAAAATCTTAGATTTTCAGGTTCATCTGGTTTAATTTCATCCCTTTCCATCAAACTTTTGGAAACTAACAAAAGTACAACAAGTAACTTTGACTTTTTCCTCTATTATAATCAAAAATATTTTCACAAGTTTAAAGCAAAAAATATCAATAAGAGAAAAACCAGGATGCAGGTAAAGGTTTAGTCTGATTACTAGCTGTCCAATAACAGCAGCCAGTGTCACTAATAGGGCTGTATAATAACATCGATATCATGATATATATCAATATTTTCTTTCCTAGAAAAAAATTGATATTCATCCTCAAGTATCATAACGTCCAACTGTCACCTTGTTCACTCACTGCTGCTTCACCAGGTCATCAGGCTTAGAGTGATTCCTTCAGATGTTCAGGTTAAAAAGGTATCAAACTATTCAGAGCAGGAACTTGGTTCACTTTATTTACTTTACTAATGCATGTCAGCTACAGTTTGGACTGTTTCAACTAAAAGAAACATGTTTTCTCTCCACTTCTTTGATTCATTTTGTCCAGCTGTCCACTTTAAGTCTGTGTCCAACCAGAACCAGGTATTGTGTAGTTGGAGCTTTTAGTCAGTTTTCAGTTAAATTAATTCAATCCAACTTTATAACAGTCACAAAATGTCACCAAAAATCACTCTGTCCCTCTGAAACCTTTCAGAAAATCGCAAAAGTGTATTGAATTGTATCTTTTGCGGAATATCGTGGTATATATCGTATCGTGTATCGTATCGTATCGTGAGATTATTGTATCACTACAGTCACTAAAGGTAAGTTAAAAATCAGGTAAAAATCTTCTCAGTGCTTCACCAACTGAGTTAAAATGATTTTAATTATGACCAGACAACAAAGTGAGGATGAAATCTGCACCAGTCATTAAAACCATTTGAAGTTGTTTACATTTTGTCGCCAAACTCCCAGTCTGAGACTGAAGCATGAGTTTTATAAGCTGAGCTAACTGAAGGTTGGTCTTTGCTCGTCTTCATGCCTCTGGTGAGGCACAGATCCACCAGCAGGTGGCAGCGATCGCGACATCACAGCGTATTTAGCAAAAGCATTTCCATCAGAAAAGATAAACCAAGTTCAGAAATGTTGCCGTTTCTAAAGCAACACTTTAAAATATGAACATTGAAACATTGAAACACGGAGCCATACTTTTTCATTCTTTGTTTTTACAATAAATGATGCAAAAAACAACTTTCTATAACGTAATATCTACTGAAATTTGTAAAGTGTAAAGAAAATGGCTGAATATGAGGATATTTCGGTAAGATATTCCTGGCATGTGTCAGATGTGCAGCTGGTGGTTTCAGCTCATCCCTGATGAGAAGCTCAGCAGGTCAGAGGTCACAGCAGCCATTTCCTCCAAGCCGCCGCAGCATCAGGTCACCGTCTGGAGAGGCGGAGAGCGGCGGAGCAGCCGGCCGAACGCTGGCAGCGCAGATGGAGACGTTTGGAGATCCAATATCTCAGAACAAAGCGGCGCCTCACCTCAGCTCGCCTAACGCGACACGTTAACACATGAGATCCATCAGGCTCAGATACGTCATTAAAAATTCATTTTCAGGCTCCACATGCATCCGTCCTGACTAATGGACGCTTTGTTACCGGCCGGCTCCGTTATCGCCAGAATCACACGCTAATGGAAAATACCTTGAGATAATAAACGGCCACGATTCAGACACTTATCACTCAGAGGACCTGCAGACCTGATCACGACTGCAGGGAGATTCCGGATCCAGGAGTTCAACAGGGAGCAACGAGACAGAAACGATGATTCCCACTGCTGCCAGCGTCACTGTGCCACCAGTTCACAGGGTTAACTGGACACACTGGGCAGTCAGGCTGTCATTTTATGGCTGAGTGAATTAATTGGTTCATTATAAAGACAAACTTTCATAAAGTCTGACAAACTATTTAAAAAGTTCACTCAAAGGATAGAAAATGTTAAATAAATGCCAGGGCCAGATAATTAATAATGATTAATTGATGAGTGAAACAAACATCAGTTTATTTAGTAGTTGATTGTTAACCACAGACTCTAAAAAGTCACAGAATAACAGATTCACAACAGAAATTAACCCAAAACTGAACAGAAATACAAACATTTACCATAAATTAAAAAAAACTTCTTAGAACTTCTCTAAAAAAGTTTTAACTTCATCTGGTTCAGATTCTGTAAGGAAATCTTTTCTTAAGAATCTTTTGAATAATTATTGATTATTTTAATTGATATTTATTTAGTTATTCTTTACTATTAGTTGTAATTTGTCACACAGTATTATAATGAAGAGGAACAGCAATTTTCTATCTATAGATTCAGATCAATTTAGCTACATTTGTCGTTAAGTATAGCATCATATTGTTAGCTTATCTTCAAGCTAGTTAGCAAAATAACTAATTGGAAATCTTGATAAAATTGATAAAAATACATTTTCTAATTTATATTCTTTCCAGGGTTTAAATGTGATGAACTCCAATTTTACTCAGAGAAGGCAAAAGAAGCAAATTAAGTAAAAACAGATGAAAATATAGCTAAGATATGCTAATTAGCCAAAGCTAATTGTTAGCCAGCGTTGGGCCTTTAATCTGCAGATCCAATAAACAATCAACGGTTCACTGAAGGACCGACTCGCTGTTATTCCTCTGTCAGTCTGACACAGTTGAGGCTTCAGCACTTCTGTGTCTTCTGTCACTTTTATCAGCAGTTAAAACGGTTTTATCCGTTGTTAACATGTGGTAACCTGTTTTTTCAAGCCGCTTTTAAACACAACATGAGCTACGACACTAGCTGGGTTTCCACCTGAAGGAGACCTGATGCTGCTGCTGGGCGGAGCTACAGGTGTGTTAGAATCATGTCAGCAAAACGCAAAGAACTTTTTACAGTTTTTCCCCCAAACTAACCGACTGAGTGGAGTGAAGCTGTTGGATACAGGTAAAGTAGCTAAAACATGACCAGCTAATGTAAATACAGCAGCTTTAGCTTAATAACCAGCCTGTAGGCTACCGGTGTTGTTGTCTATGTTCAGCTACATACATTCATTTTGCTCCCAGAAGAAGTCGATTTCCCCCCCCAGCTCTTTCTCAGAGACAAGAAGTCTCTAAGAATAGGGTTAGGGTTAGGAACCATGAATTCACCTTAATTTAGACAAAACTTGTTTTTAATAACATTTCCAAGAAGAAAACTAAACAAAACAGGCATTGTGCAAATTGAACTGCTATCAATAATACTATCTTTAACAGATTGATAACATATGAGGCTCTGAAGAGGCTAAATAATGCAAAGAGCCAAAATAAAACCTCTCAACATTGCCAAAAAATTCAAGTATAAAACTTAACATTCAAAGGCAAAAACAGGATCCATTACAATAAACAATCCAGAGTTACTGAATGAAAACTTCCTGTTAGCATAGCGGCTAGCTGGTTACTGCTAGTTCTGATTGGCTGTTTCTAACTGAGCGGAGTAACAGGGAGGAGATCGATTATTTTTTAGAGATTATCTGTCTCATGTTAGGACAGAGAAAGTTTTAATACGTATGTAAAATGTATTTTTTAGGTTAGATGCTGCAGCTTTAAACAGGTTCGGTGTGAGAGTCGCTACCAGGTGGAGCAGAAGCGGCTCCGTGTCAAATATTACTAAATATTAAATATTACTACCTGTAGCGGAGCAGCGGTTCAACAGCAGAACCAGCGTCTTACATCGCAGCTCCAAGACTTAAATCATTTTCCAGGTTATTAGTTTATCTTTCTGACCGTCATGCTAATCCGGTGAGTGTTTGTAGCTGTGCTGCTTTACCTGCTGTCTGATCCTCCGTGTCTTTTTACTGCACTGAGCCTCGATGTAGCCAAACTCCATCATTGTTTTTATGTCTATTAGCTTCGTGGTGTTGATGCATTTTGAGCTGCTTCTATTTTCCGCCGCAACACGCAAACGTCCTCATTCACTCAGTGGTTATAGTTACACATCGCTTAGCATTTGTTGCTGCGCGTTTGCAGTGAAGGAAAGACGAGACCAGCTGGACAGACAGGCTGGGAAATGAGATGCAGGTGATGATCGGTATCGGAAACAGAGCCAATGATCGCCGATCCCGATCATCACCGATTTCACGGAAATCGTCCGATTATGATCGGTGACCAACCGATCGGCTCACCTCTAGTATCTATATCTCTATTGATATTGATTGCACGTCTGTTGTGATATGAACTGTTATAGATTCCTTGCCTGCCTCCCTCAGGGACAGAAACCCGAAGCCGAAGCTCCTCGCTTCATCTGGAGTGTTTCAGAGGGAAATCCAAGCAGAACCTGAAAACATCTGCAGCAGATCTCTGAACATCACAACTGAACCTTTCAGCTTCTGCTCAGAGGAGCAACCGGACCAAACATGAAACCGTCTGTTGCATCGAGCCACAGCGTTTCCGTCAGATGACCATCCTGCAGGGAAGCGGAGGGAGCCGCGCTCCGAGTCCGGCCGGCCCGACCGTGGTTGGTGGAGCGCGGAGCAGAGAGGCCACCGGTCCCAGCGGGCCTGATCAGAGCCGGACTGCTGAGCTCCGAGTTCCGGGTTACTGCTGATCGGAGAGACGCAGGAATAACCTCCATCTGTGGGAAACGGCAGCGCTGGGCGTGGAGATGAAGACGTCTGAAAACGTGACCACGAAGGTCAGAGTGTGATTAGTTTCCAGGCTGCAGCTGGACCCTGTGTTGCTCTTTAAAGGATCAGGCGGTTACAGAGGCAGGAGCCGCCGCAGGCGCAGCAGGAACAACGTGGCATGAAGGGAACCTTGACTTTTATTAGGCTGATTGACTTTTGACATGCGGATTTCCAAACATGTCCTGATGGAGTCAAACAATCAGCTGAGCTCCGACCACAGATGGAACCCGGAGGACCTGCAGAGGAGGAGCAGGGAGAGGAGAGAGGAGGAGCAGGAGAGGAGAGAGGAGAGCAGGAGAAGAGCAGAGGAGAGAGGGCAGAGGAAGGAGACAGAGGAAGGAGGAGAGGAGGAGCAGGGAAGGAGGAGCAGGAGAGGAGGAAGGAGGAGCAGGGAGAGAAGAGCAGGGAGAGGAGGAAGGAGGACAGGAGAGGAGGAGCAGGGAGAGGAGGAGAGAGGACAGGGAGAGGGAGGAGGAGCGGAGAGAGGAGGAGAGAGCAGGGAGAAGAGCAGCAGGAGAGAGGAGAGGAGGACAGGAGAGAGGAGCAGGAGAGAGGAGAGGAGAGCAGGGGAGAGGAGAGAGAGCAGGAGAGGAGCAGGAGAGGAGGAGAGGAGGAGCAGGGAAGAGGAGCAGAGAGGAGGAAGGAGCAGGGAGAGGAGGAGAGCAGGGAGAAGAGAGCAGGGAGAGGAGGAGAGGAAGGAGAGAGGGGGCAGGGAGAGGAGGAGAGGAGGACCAGGGAGAGAGCAGCAGGGAGGAGAGGAGAGCAGGGAGGGAGAGAGGAGGGAGGAGAGGAAGAGCAGGAGAGGGAGGAGGCAGGGAGAGGAGAGCAGGGAGGAGGAAGGAGGAGCAGGGAGAGGGAGAGGAGGAGAGAGGAGGAGAGAGCAGGAGAGGACAGGAGAGGAGGAGCAGGAGAGGAGGAAGGAGGAGAGGAGGAAGGGAGGCAGGGAGGAGAGAGGAAGAGGAAGGAGAGAGGGAGAGGAGGAGAAGAGCAAGGAGGGAGAGAGGAAGGAGAAGAGGAGGGAGGAGAAAGAGGAGGAGGAGAGGAGGAGCAGGGAGAGGAGGAGCAGGGAGAGGAGGAGAGGCAGGAGCAGGGAGGGAGAGAGGAGGGGAGAGCAGGAGAGAGGAGCAGGAAGGAGGAGAGGAGAGAGGAGAGGGAGAGGAGAGCAGGGAGAGGAGGAGAGGAGGAGAGCAGGGAGAGGAGGGGAGAGGAGAGGAGGAGAGGAGGAGCGGGAGAGGAGGAGCAGGGAGAGGAGGAGCAGGGAGAGAGGGAGAGAGGGAGAGGAGAGAGGAGAGAGGAGAGGGAGAGGAGAGAGGGAAGGGGAGAGGAGGGAGAGGTGGAGAGGAGGAGCAGAGGAGAGGGGGGAGGTGAGAGAGGAGCAGGGAGAGAGAGAGGGAGAGGGAGAGGAGGACGGGAGGGGGAGAGGGAGAGGAGGAGAGAGGAGAGAGGAGGAGGGAGAGAGGAGAGAGGAGAGGAGGGAGAGGAGAGGGAGAGGAGAGGAGGAGGGGAGAGGAGCAGGGAGAGAGGCAGGAGAGGAGAGGAGAGCAGGGAGAGGAGAGAGGAGCAGGGAGAGGAGGAGCAGGGAGAGGAGAGGAGGAGCAGGGAGAGGAGGAGCAGGAGAGGAGAAGGAGGAGAGAGAGGAGCAGGGAGAGGAGGAGAGGAGGAGGAGGAGAGGGAGGAAGGAGGAGCAGAGGGAGAGGGAGAGGAGGAGCAGGGAGAGAGGCAGGAGAGGAGGGAGAGGAGGAGCAGGAGAGAGGAGAGGAGGAGGAGAGGAGAGGAGCAGAGAGGGAGAGGAGGAGCAGGAGAGGAGGAGCAGGGAGAGAGAGCAGGGAGAGGAGAGCAGGAGGAGAGGAGGGAGAGAGGAGCAGGGAGAGGAGGAGCAGGGGAGAGGAGAGAGGAGCAGGAGGAAGGAGGAGGGAGAGGAGGAGAGGAGGAGCGAGAGAGAGAGAGGGAGGAGAGGAGAGCAGGAGAGGAGGAGCAGGGAGAGGAGAGCAGGGAGAGGAGGAGAGGAGGAGAGGGAGAAGAGGAGGAGCAGGGAGAGAGGAGAGGAGAGCAGGGAGAGGAGGAGAGAGGAGAGGAGGAGCAGGGAGAGGAGGAGAGGAGGAGCAGGAGAGGAGCAGGGAGAGAGGAGGAGAGGGAGAGGGAGAGGAGGAGCAGGAGAGCAAGGGAGAGGAGGAGCGAGGAGAGAGGAGAGGAAGGAGAGAGAGGAGAGAGAGAGGAGAGGAGGAGAGAGAGGAGGAGAGGAGAGGAGAGAGGAGGAGAGGAGGAAGGAGAGGAGGAGAGGGAGAGAGGAGAGGAGCAAGGGAGAGGAGAGCAGGAGAGGAGGAGAGGAGGAGGAGGAGAGGAGGAGAGGAGGAGCAGGGAGAGGAGGAGAGGAGAGGAGAGAGAGGGAGAGGAGGAGCAGGGAGAGGAGGAGCAGAGGAGAGAGGAGAGGAGAGGGGAGAGGAGAGGAGAGGAGGAGAGGAGGAGGAGGAGAGGAGGAGAGGGAGAGGAGGGCAGAGGGAGAAGAGGAGAGGAGCAGGAGGAGAGGGAGGAAGGAGGCAGAGGGGAGAGGAGAGAGAGGAGAGGAGGAGAGAGGAGATGAGAGGAGGAGCAGGGAGGAGGAGGAGAGGAGGAGCAGAGGGAGAGGAGGAGCAGGAGGAGGAGAGAGAGGAGGAGAGGAGGAGAGGGGAGCAGGAGGAGCAGGAGAGGAGGAGAGGAGGAGCAGGGAGAGGAGGAGCGAGGAGAGGAGGAGAGGAGGAGAGGAGAGGAGGAGCAGGAGAGAGGAGGAGGGGAGAGGAGGAGAGGAGGAGCAGGGAGAGAGGAGGAGAGGAGGCAGAGGAGAGGAGAGAGGGAGAGCAGGAGAGAGGAGCAGAGAGGAGGAGAGGAGGGAGAGAGGAGAGAGGAGAGAGAGGAGAGGAGGAGAGGAGAGGAGGAGAGGGAGCAGAGAGGAAGGAGGAGAGGAGGGAGGAGGAGAGAGGCAGCAGGAGAGGAGGAGCAGGAGGAGGAGGAGAGGAGAGGGAGAGAGGAGGAGCAGGGAGGGAGAGGGAGGGAGAGAGAGCAGGAGGAGGAGGGAGAGCAGGGAGAAGCAGGGAGGAGGAGCAGGAGAGGAGGAGCAGGCGAGCAGGAGAGCGCGAGGGAGATCTGGAGGGCAGTAGCAAGCAGGTAGCAGCTGACAGAGTAGAAGCACAGAGAGCAGCAGAGTAAAGGTAAAGTACATAGAGGAGACAGATAAGCAGAGTCAATGACAGCAAGACAATGCAACAGCTACAAGCTAGGGAGAGGAGGAGCAGGGAGGGAGAGGCGGAGAGAGCGAGAGGGAGGAGGAGAGGAGGAGCAGGGAAGGAGGAGCAGAGGAGAGGAGAAGGGAGAGGAGGAGAGAGCAGGAGAGAGGAGCAGGGAGAGGAGGACAGGAGAGAGGAGCAGGGAGGGAGGAGCAGGAGAGAGGAGGAGAGGAGCAGAGGGAGAGAGGAGAGAGGGAGGAGAGGGAGAGGAGGAGGAGGAGAGGAGAGAGGAGAGGCAGGAGGAGAGGAGGAAGGAGGAGGAGCAGGGAGAGGAGGAGCAGAGGAGAGGAGGAGAGGAGAGAGCAGGGAGAGGAGGAGGAGAGGAAGGAGTGAGGAGAGAGAGAGAGGAGGAGCAGGGAGAGGAGGAGCAGGGAGAGAGAGGAGGCAGAGGAGAGGAAGGGGAGCAGGGAGAGGAGGAGCAGGAGGAGAGGAGAGCAGAGGGAGGAGAGATAGGAGGAGGAGGCGACAGGAGGAGAGGAGGAGAGGAGGAGAGGGGAGAGGAGGAGCAGAAGGAGAGGAGGAGAGAGGTGGAGGAGGAGGCAGAAGCGAGGTACGGAGAGAGGAGGAGCAGGAGGAGCAGGAGGAGCAGGGAGAGAGCAGAGGGAGAGGAGGTAGAGAGGGAGGAGGAGAGGGAGAGGAGGCAGAGGAGAGAGAGGAGGAGAGGAGGAGCAGGGAGAGTGGAGGAGGAGGAGCAGGGAGAGGAGGGAGGAAGCAGGGAGAGGAGCAGGAGACAGAGGAGAGGAGGAGCAGAGAGAGAGGGAGAGAGAGGAGCAGGGAGAGGAGGAGCAGGGAGAGGAGGAGCAGAGGAGAGGAGGAGCAGGGAGAGGAGGAGCAGGGAGGAGGAGGAGAGGGAGAGGAGGAGCGGCGCCGAGCTGCAGGGATGAAGGCTGCCGGCTCCTCAGTCCGTTTCTGAAAGAATCCTCTGGAGGCGCAGTCAGCCACACAGGTACCAGCTACCACAGCTAACAACGCTACCAATGCTAACAACGCTACCAATGCTAACAACGCTACCAATTCTAACACTGCTACCACAGATAACAACGCTATCAATGCTACCAATGCTAACAATGATACAAATGCTAACAATGCTACCACAGCTAACAATGCTACCAATGCTATCAATGCTAACAACGCTACCAATGCAACAACGCTACCAATGCTAATGCTACCAATTCTAACACTGCTACCACAGATAACGCTATCAATGCTACAAATGCTAACAATGATACAAATGCTAACAATGCTACCACAGCTAACAACGCTATCAATGCTACCAATGCTAACAATGCTACCAATGCTACAAATGCTAACAATGCTATCACTGCTACAAATGCTAACAATGCTACCACAGCTAACAACACTACCAATGCTACAAATGCTAACAATGCTACCACAGCTAACAATGCTAACAACGCTACCAATGCTACAAATGCTACCACAGCTAACAATGCTACCAATGCTAACAATGCTATCAATGCTAACAACACTACCAATGCAAACAACATTACCAATGCAAACAATGTTACCAATGCTATCAATGCTAACAACTCTACCAATGCTAATGATGCTAACAACACTACAATGCTAACACCAATTCAATGCTGTCATTAAACATGAAAATATTATTCTCACATTAATCTTATATCCATGTAAGTGGGATCAGTTTCCTCCATGGCAGCTTACTGACAGATTATTTGATATTATTTAATAGACATTTTTCTCATATCAGAAATAATCTACTATGGAATCAAAACCTTTTCATCAACATTAATGACCTGTTGACCTAGAAGAAGCTCTTTTACTAAAATGTTATTTATTCACTCTGTAAACTGGACCAAAAAAACTTCGGACCGCACACAAGTTCAGTCCGAGGCCTCAACTGGCCCCCGGGCCGCACTTTGGACACTCTGACTCAGAGCCTTCCTTGTTTTTAGCACAACGTAAGGATTTATTTTGCTGTTCCGTCTCCAGAGTTTCCTCTGCTCTGACGGCTCACCTGGCCTGACCGGACAGAAACGCAGACCACTCCACGCCGCTCTACGCCGCTCACTTCACGCCGCTCTAACGCCGCTCCACGCCGCTCTAACGCCGCTTCACGCACGCTCTACGCCGCTTCACGCCGCTCTCACCCGCTTCACGCAGCTCTACGCCGCTCTAACGCCACTCCACGCCGCTTCACGCCGCTTCACGCAGCTCTACGCCGCTCTACGCCACTCCACGCCGCTTAACGCCGCTTCACGCCGCTCTACGCCGCTTCACGCCGCTCTAAACCCGCTTCACGCAGCTCTACACGCCGCTCTAACGCCCTTCACGCCGCTTCACGCCGCTCACGCAGCTCTACCCACCCCGCGTCTATGCCGCTCTAACCCCCGCTCTATGCCGCTTCACGCCGCTCTAACCCCGCTCTATGCCGCTCTACACCCCGCTTCACGCCGCTTCATACGCCGCTTCATGCTGCTCTACGCCGCTTCACGCCGCTCTAACGCCGCTTCACGCCGCTTCACGTCGCTTCACGCCGCTCTACGCCGCTTCACGCCGCTCTAACCCCCGCTCTATGCCACTTCACGTCGCTCTAACGCCGCTTCACGCCGCTCTAACGCCGCATCACGCCGCTTCCGCCGCTTCACGTCGCTTCACGCCGCTCTACGCCGCTTCACGCCGCTCTAAAACCCCCGCTCTATGCCGCTCTAACCCCGCTTCACGCCGCTTCAGCCGCTTCACCCCCGCTCTAGCCGCTTACCTAACCTCGCTTCACGCCGCTCTACGCCCTTCACGCCGCTCTACCCCGCTCTATGCCACTTCACGTCGCTCTAACGCCGCTTCACGCCGCTCTAACGCCGCATCACGCCGCTCTAACGCCGCTTTAACGCCGCTTCACGTCGCTTCACGCCGCTCTAACCCGCTTCACGCCGCTCTACGCCGTTTCATGCCACTTCACGCCGCTCTACGTCGCTTCATGCCGCTCTACGCCGCTTCAACGCCGCTCAAACCCCGCTCTATGCCGCTTCACGCCGCTCTAACCCCCGCTCTATGCCGCTCTACGCCGTTTCATGCCGCTTCATGCTGCTCTACGCCGCTTCACGCCGCTCTACGCCGCTTCACGCCGCTCTACGCCGCTTCACGCCGCTCTAACGCCGCTTCACGCCGCTCTACCCCGCTCTATGCCGCTCTAGCCCGCTTCACCGCCGCTTCACGTCGCTTCACGCCGCTCTACGCCGCTTCACGCCGCTCTACCCGCTCTATCCACTCACGCGCTCTACGCCGCTTCACGCCGCTCTACGCCGCATCACGCCGCTCTAACGCCGCTTTACG
Source organism: Poecilia picta (assembly GCA_033032245.1). Taxonomy (NCBI): domain Eukaryota; kingdom Metazoa; phylum Chordata; class Actinopteri; order Cyprinodontiformes; family Poeciliidae; genus Poecilia; species Poecilia picta. The sequence goes on along the minus strand of CM065369.1, from coordinate 2,914,200 downwards.
CCGCTTCACTGTCGCTTCACGCCGCTCTACAGCCGCTTCACGCCGCTCTAACGCCGCTTCATGCCGCTCTACGCCGCTTCATGCCGCTCTAACGCCGTTTCACGCCCTTCACGCCGCTCTACGTCGCTTCATGCCGCTCTACGCCGCTCTCACGCCGCTCTAACCCCGCTCTATGCCGCTTCACGCCGCTCTAACCCCGCTCTATGCCGCTCTACGCCGTTTCATGCCGCTTCATGCTGCTCTACGCCGCTTCACGCCGCTCTACGCCGCTTCACGCCGCTCTACGCCGCTTCATGCCGCTCTACGCCGCTTCATGCCGCTCTACGCCGTTTCATGCCACTTCACGCCGCTCTACGTCGCTTCATGCCGCTCTAACGCCGTTTCATGCCACTTCACGCCGCTCTACGTCGCTTCATGCCGCTCTACGCCGCTTCACGCCGCTCTACCACCCGCTCTATGCCGCTTCACGCCGCTCTAACCCCCGCTCTATGCCGCTTCACGCCGCTCTAACCCCGCTCTATGCCGCTCTACGCCGTTTCATGCCGCTTCATGCTGCTCTACGCCGCTTCACGCCGCTCTACGCCGCTTCACGCCGCTCTACCCGCTTCATGCCGCTTCACGCCGCTCTATGCCGGACGGCGATGGGGGAGGAACCTGCAGGAGAGCCAGACACGGCGCTGCACAGCTCCAGAGAGGAAACTTTGATACGCACAAGTCAGGCTTTTGATCCCACAGGCGCTTTATCAGGCCACCAACTGCAGAAACAACATTCCTCTGACGCCGGAGCCTGACAGGCTGCAAATGACACAACAGCTCCAGGTTTACTGCAGCAGATGCTTTAGATCATTTAAATAACTCATTACACCTGGAAAACATTTCAACTGGCTGAATAATCACAGAAATCACAAATCAGCTCCGTCTGAGACTTTGCAGGCCTCAGTTTTATGACTGGACTGTAAATAAATGAGACTGAATGAAAGTCAAACCTCAGCAACCAAAACAAAAACACAACGATGGGAGATAAAATCAGAAACACAGATATGAAGAATCTATGAAACTAAAGAAACTCAATGATGATTAACAATCATGAAATATCACAACCTTTAGTTTAACGCTAACGGGACAAAGTGTCTGCATTTCATTTGAATTTTGCATCAATTCCTTTGGGAGTAAAACAAAAACAAACAAACATGCAGTTGGCCTCCAAGCCACTGGGTGGCAGTAGTTCTGGTGCCAATAGACAACAGGAGATCCCTTGGCTATTGGAAATTTCTCATACATAGTGAGTATCAGCTGCATTTTGTTGCTTAGTAAAGGAGGAAAGTTGTGCAATAACAGCAAAATAGACAAACATCATAATTCTGCAGCAGAGGAAGCCGGACGCTGTGAATCTGTTTGTAAAGGTTATTCTTCTGTTCATGCATCATTCAGCAGCAGGAACAAACACACAACAGCATTTAAAATAACCTGAATTCATCACGAGGAGCAGCTGTGTGAAGCCAGAGCTTCGATTTACTGCGACATGAAGCAGGAGCTCCAGCCGAACACCAGACTGACGCCACGGACCTTTAAAGCTCAGCTGGTGAAGCGACGAAGGTCTGACTTAGAGGAAGGATGATTATTACTGGCATGACTAGGGCTGCAGTAATACAATAATCTCACAATACGATTCACGATATTCTGCCCACGATACGATATATATTGTGATATTCAGCAAACAATACAATTCAATACACTTTTGCGATTTTCTGAAAGATTTTAGAGGGACAGAGTGATTTTGGTGACATTTTGTGACTGTTATAAAGTTGGACTGAATTAATTTAACTGAAAACTGATTAAAAGCTCCAACTACACAATACCTGGTTCTGGTTGGACACAGACTTAAAGTGGACAGCTGGACAAAATGAACCAAAGAAGTGGAGAGAAAACATGTTTCTTTTAGTTGAAACAGTCCAAACTGTAGCTGACATGCATTAGTAAAGTAAATAAAGTGAACCAAGTTCCTGCTCTGAATAGTTTGATACCTTTTTAACCTGAACATCTGAAGGAATCACTCTAAGCCTGATGACCTGGTGAAGCAAGCAGTGAGTGAACAAGGTGACAGTTGGACGTTACGATACTTGAGGATGAATATCGATTTGTTTCTAGGAATGAAAATATCGATATATATCGCAATATCGATATTATTATACAGCCCTAGTTATAAATGAAAGTAAGACGCCTGAACTACACCAGTAGTTTGATCCTGCAGTAAAAACCTTGGCTACGTTTTGTAGCCCCAGATTTGTTGTTTCACACAGACGATGAAGAAAAAAACAAACAGGAAGATGTTAAATGACGCTCATCATCCTCACACACGATGCTACACCTTCTCCACACACACACACACACACACACACACACACACACACACATGTTTGCATAGCTATATTTGTGGGGAATTTCCATTGACTTCCATTCATTTCTACAGCCTAAACCTGACCTTTACCCTTTTCCTAACCCTCCTAACCCTAATCAAAACTCAATACACACCTTAGTCCTAACTCTGACCCCTGACCCTAAAACATGGTTTCCCCTTGTGGGGACCAGGCTTCGGTCCCCACAACGTAGTATAGGCCAGGAAAATCGTCCTCACAAGGTATTATAAACAAACGCTCACACACACTGTCCGCTCAATCAAACCAACAGGTGAAATAACCCAGACGATCTCATGCACTGCCAAACAACGGCCGTCTCCCCGAACAGCGCCGCCCTGCAGGAAGCGTGGAGCATTTCTCTGCTTCGGTGGTGCGGCTGCAGGACGGGCCGCGGCTCCAGACGGGCCGTTCCTCCTCAGAGCCCGGCGGGTCTTACGTTCTGGTTCCCCACGATGTTGTCGAAGGGCAGCTCGGGGCTCCAGGACGCCTCGTTGAAGGTGGCGCCGCTGGCCCGGCGGTCGGCCGAGCTCGCCGCCTCCTTCATGATGTCCTCGCGCAGCGTCAGCAGGCTCTCCTCCGGCTGCCGGATCAGGAACGTCTCGATGTTGTGGCGCCGCAGGAAGTCGTTGCGGTCCTTGCCGTGACCCTCCTCCACCTCGTAGTCGCCGTTCAGACAGTCCAGAGCGGCTTTGGAGATGTGGATCCGCCTGAAACGCCACAGGAATATCAAACGGTTACGGCAATGTTTGGATTATTTCTGTAAAGAATACAAAATAAAAACACATCCTTTTATGTTCCTTTGAATCCTTGTTAAACAGCGTTTTGACTAAAACTCTGAGGTGTGAGAATCCTTGTTAAACAGCTTTTTAACTAAAAATCTCTTCAATGATTTTCTTTTTCTTTTTAATTCTCTTTCTCACTATTTCTTTTTTAAAATCTTTTTCTCTTCCACACTGTTTATTTTAATGTCACATACTGTTTTTATTTTAATTACGTAAAGCACTTTGAAATGCCTTGCTGCTGAAATGTGCTATACAAATAAAATTTGATTGGTTAATTGATTAATTTCATCCCTTTTTAAGTGCCAAGTTATAACGACGCAAAAACATAAAATCTTATTTTTCCAAATTGTACATTTGAAATAAGACAAAACTAACTTACCAGTAACTTTTTAGAAGGAGACAGGAGCCAGTCAATAATACTGGTTACACTGGCAGATTAGTTCACTTGTTATAAATGAAATATATATATAACTTACTAAATATTTATTTAAACATGTCATTAACTTTTAAAACTGGAAATAAATATTGTATAATAAATTAGTATAAATATTTCATGATTTAAACTCAGTGGGCGGGACTAAAGGAGAGCATGACGTCTGATTGGCTGTTTCTTCCATGTTAGTTATAACCCTACTTCCGGATAATTTTCATGAACGTCTATGTATTGGTCTGAAATATCTCCAATAAGTTCACAGCAGAGCGTTAGCCGGTGTTAGCTAGCGGCTAAGGTAGCTCTGAGATATGTCAGACCAAACTAAAGAAACAGAGACTGCAGTTGCTCATTCAGAGTTTGTGGTAAATAAATTATTAATTTAGTGAAAATATTTCCACATCTCCAGTGAAAATCCTGACCGAGTGGAGCAAGCAGCCAATCGGACGTCAGGGTCTCCCTTTAGCCCCGCCCACTGAGTTTGATGATGAAGTTAACAATTGAAGTGGATTTATGACATGTCTCAGCACAGGAACATAAAATAATTCATTAAATTATTACATAATTATAACTAGTTTTTAAAATGAAACATGAAAATATTTATATAATCCTATATTGAATTAATTATTCCTGTTTTTTGAGATTAAACAAAAACATAATACTTTAAATATTGCTTTTATTATTATTATTATTATTTGTTGTAATTTAGCACTATTGGCATTCCATACAGAATAACCAGGGAGCAAACAATAAGCTCTTCAATAGTTTAAAGTCACGCTAAGGAAATACGACAGATTTTAACGAGTTTCCACCCAAAGCAGCCAATCAGTGACCTGTACAGGTGTGAAGGAAGCAGCCAATCAGTGACCTGTACAGGTGTGAAGGAAGCAGCATTTCAGGTCAGTGGTGAAGGACTGCAGCCAATCAGTGACCTGTCAGTGTTGGGAAGGCAGAACATGACCTACAGTTGATTCATTTCAGGCTCAGATTCACTGAAGAGCAAGTCCAAAGGTCAGGTCCGCTCGTGGCAGAGTGTATGGACGGTCAGAAACAACAAACGTTCATTCATTTCAGCCAGATTATGGAGAAAGGTCAGAGGTGAAGATGGTCAGTGCAGAAGCTGCAGACGTCAAACCACAACACTACAAACTCACACTGTACTTAGCCAGAAGAACAGACGGAACACATGTATTCATATATTGCGCACACACACACACACACACACACACACACACACACACACACACACTCACCCCGGGATGCCTCCGGACTCCAGCTTGTTGGCGATGTCCACGTCCCAGGACCAGACGTCGAACTGCCACTTCCTGAGTCCCAGGACGCCGCACAGCACCGATCCGGAGTGGATCCCGATCCGCATGTCGATGTCGTGTTTCGTACGCGATCGGACGTATCTGGACGAGAAAAGGTTTCGTTACGGTCCGACTCTCCAGCCTCACGTCTTCACCCTCCTGCTCCTACATTCAGAACCACAGATCCACAAAATAAGCCACATTTTCAAATGAAAAAACTAAATCGTTGACTAATCAGAGGTTCCCAAACTGTGGGGCGATGAAAAAAACAAAACAACCTGAACGCTGTATGCTCTGGGTTTTTACCTCAGAATGACCGACTCTCTGTTATTCCTCTGTCAGTCTGATACAGTAGAGGCTTCTGCACTTCTGTGTCTCTGTCACTTATATCAGCAGTTTAAACTGTTTAATCCGTTGTTAACATGTGGTAACCTGTTTTTCCAAGCCGCCTTTAAACACAACATGAGCTACGACGCCGGGTTTCCACCTGAAGGAGACCTGATGCTGCTGCTGGGCGGAGCTACAGGGTGTTAGAATCATGGCGCAAAACGCAAAGAACTTTTTACAGTTTTTCCCCCAAACTAACCGACTAAGTTGAGTGAAGCTGTTGGATGCAGGTAAATTAGCTAACAGACGACTAGCTAATATCAAGCTTAACAAGTCGCCTGTAGGCTACTGGTGTTGTTGTCTATGTTCAGCCCCCCAAAAACTCGACCCACCTGTTCTTAGAGACAGAGAGTTTCTAAGAATCCCCCCCCAACCCCGTCACACACTTTGTTTCAACCAGACAGCTATTTGTAATTCATAGGGGGCACAGAAATAGTTTGGAAACCCCTGGGGGGCCGCAGGGGAAAAAGTTTGGGTACCACTGGACTATATAAACATATGAGCTCAACAACAAAGATATTTAGTTCAGATATTTTAAATATAACAGTAGGAAAAGGTTTAGTTTTGTGATTTTACAGAGGAAACAGCAGAATGACGGTTCTGATCCAACAGACATTAAGCAAGTTTCTGGGTCTAAACTGAAAACAGCAGAAGAGCTGGATGGATGAAATGTCCAAACGTTGGTCTAGTCCAAGCAAACCGCAGCTGAAAAACTTCCCAGGATGCATCAGAATACAACTAATCAGTATAAAATTAATATTTTCTTCACTTTCTGCAGAGTTGAGACATTTCCTGGTGGTAGACGTTCTAATGCATGAAAATTAAAGCAAAATCAAGAAATGTAAGTTTTTTTCCTGCTTTTCTAAACCTGCTGGAGGTTTTTTTATCAGAGACACATCAGTGTCAAAACTACGTATAGATTATACTCTGTACCTTGTATAAATAAATATGATTGACCTGAAGTGAATAATCGTATTTTTAGCCTTTGCATTAATGCAGCAGATGAATAAACATGAATGTGACCTTTGGACGCCGACGGCGCCGCTGCCACACGCTGATCACACAGAAACACAATAAATTTCACGCATATCTGCAGCTCTTCGGCTGAAAAAATCTTCATAAATTTGCATCTCATTTCATAGTTTATTATCTGTGAAGAGAAAGAAAGCAGGACTGAAGGCTGATGCCGTTTCCACGCCTCATGGCTGCAGCGGAAAGTGAAATGCATCCTGGGAAGGTGAAACAGGTGCTTAATGGCAGCTGCAGCACATCAGCAGCAGCAATCTGCAGTCTGACGGGAAGATGACGCAGGCGAGGAGGAGACTGACGCGACACAAACCGGCCAATCAGCTGCGTTCTCACCGGCTTCACTCATCCTGCTGCTGCAGCAACAAGACGCACCAACCTCACAGCTCATCCATCACTAATCCCGCTTTTCCCGGCCAATATACGATCTGCTCTCCGCCCTCAACGTCACGCAGAAAGAGAGGCAAGAGCTCGAAATCCAGCAGCTATAAAGACGGTTATTGAATTAGAGCCGGCAGCAGACGCTTTCCCAGGATGGGAGGAGTAAAAGCTGGGATGTTACTTCTGCTGCTGCGTTCTTCTCCTGACCAGAGGGCAGAAGCATTTCTAAAGCTCTGCCCAGAAAAACTCACTTCAAAAAGTTCTAAATTACAAAAAGCTTCGCTTCAGGTGGAACAAGAGGCAGGCTGGGAATGCAACAGAGTAAAGACATTAACTGTTAGACGGGACAAATGATGCAAACCTCATGTAGGAGCCATATGGATATTTTTAGAACTTGGTACAGAATGTTGTTGTGTTTTGACGTGAGTTTGATTTGTTGCTCTGCTGTTTGACAGCGATGGACATCTGTGGTTGTTTTGTGCTTGAGCCTGTTGCGTGGAGCCTTTTGATTGGTTGTTTCGTCTAATTAGTTTATAAAATAGTAGATAGAGCATGTTCTTTGTAGAAGTCTGGCACCGTTAGAGGAACACAGTCTTTGACCGTCACTATTTGTTTTTGAATCTGTTTGTTATTTTTATTTCCTTTTGGATTCAGTAAAGACTGAAGAATGACATTTGGATTCAAGACCTCTTTTTTCTAGAAGAAACTGTTAGCGTCCGAAAGAGCTTTGATGGGGCTAGACTAGTGAGAGCTTGACGCACTTACACCTCACATTTTGCACATTTTTGCACTTTTATTGAGTTTCTACTTCTTCTAAAAAAAAACAATCAGCTGATTTTTGGCAGTAAGTTTATGTTTTCTGGTGTCTGTTGTTGACTCACCATCCAGAAACCACTTGCTGCATTCTTGTTGGTTGTGCAGGAGGCGCCACTTCTGTTTTTCAAAGGTTTACGGTTGTATAACTACCTGTTAGTTTGCAGCGAGTATAAATGCTGAGCTGGTGGGCGTGGCCAGCAGCAGATTGTTTGGATTTAAAGTGACAGAGGCCCTAAAACAGCTCTAACGTCTCATTGTCTCAGTGTCATGTTGTGGCCTATACAAAACCTGTTTAATGGACAGGTTTTGTATAGGCCATTGACCTATCCTCACCTATCCTAAGCTGCAGTGAAACACTGGATGTCCCGATTCTCTAACTCAGTGATTGGACCTGAAATCAGTTAAAATCTGCTTCTGTCATCAGAAATAGTTTTAAATTAGACTGAAGTAGTCCTGGGACTCTAAGGTGGACATTTTTAATTCATCATCTTTAACAGAGTAAATCACTTTTTCTCTACACGAAAATGTTCCGTCCGGAACGTTTGTACTGATGTGTTTGTGCCCATAAATGTGACGCACAAGTTGCATCCGCTAACAGCAGCGATGGACGACAAAGCTGCTTCTCTCGGCACACTGGGGGTTAATTTCTGCTTCTAAACCGACCCGATTGGTCGCTGGAAAAGACAATTGTTGTGCTAAAAGGAGTTAGCCTAAAATAGCACGTCAATGCTAAACATATAGCAGCTAAGGCTAAAGAAGTTTCTTAATAAGCTCCATGTAGCTCAGAGAATAAACTTTAAAACAAATTAGTTTATAAATCACTTAACAGTTTAGCACCACAATATCTTAAAGATCTGTTATTGCTGTACCAACCGTCTAGACCAGTGGTCCCCAACCCCGCGGTGCCGTGGACCAATTGGTACCGTCCGCGGCGAAGAAATAATTAAATATTTCCGTTTTACGTATTATTTGAGTCTGGAGCATCTTTTATTTTGAAAATCCTGTAACCGGATTCTCTCGGTTACTTGTGCGCCAACATTGAGCCACAAGCAGCAAAGGAGGAAAAGAGACACATCGCGGCCGGTAGGTGAGTCCTACCTTACAAAGTCTCAACTGGTCCACGACACAAAAAAGGTTGGGGACCACTGGTCTAGACCCCTCAGATCTTCTGGTTCTGCTCTGCGTCCAGAACCAGAACCAAACGAGGAGAAGCAGCATTCAGCTTCTACGCACCACAGATCTGGAACAAACTTCCAGAAAACTGTAAAACACTGAAACACTGAGTGTCTTTAAATCTCAAATTAAAACCATGCTGGTTAGAGTTGCTTATGGATAAACTGAATGTTTTTATTTTTATTTTTACTTTTAATAATGTTTTTATCTTTTTAAATCTTTTTCAACCTCTCTGTCTCTTTCTGTTTTTATTTTTATTTTAAATTGTGTAAAGCACTTTGAAATGACTTGCTGCTGAAATGTGCTATACAAATAAAATTTGATTGATTGATTGAAATGTGACTAATTTTAATGAATAGTAAATTAAAACAATCCAAACTTTTAACTCCCAGTACAAGTTAAAATCTGAACAACATCTGCAAAAGGTTAACAGTCTGAAACCAACACACTCATTCTGCCCATTTGCATGGAAATGGGCAGAAGGCCGTGATACTCGGTGTGTGTGTGAGTGTGAGTGTGTGTGTGTGTGGTGGTGGCGGGGTGCGTGGTGTGGTGTGTGTGTGTGTGTGTGTGTGTGTGTGTGTGTGTGCGTGTGTGTGTGTGTGTGTGTGTGTGTGCACGCCAAGCAGCTGAAAGGACTCACGTGTTTTTTCCAAACGTGTTTTTTCCAGACAACAGGAAGGTGGTCATTATAATCTGCTGGTGTATCATTAACCAGCGGCTCGGTCCAAACCGGACCAGGTTAAAACATGTTGCTTATAAATGGCTCCACATTCAGCCTCACAATTATTTGCATGAATTATGCAGAAATATTTGCATGTAAAGTGGAGTTTGTTTTCACCAGCGCTAATATTTGTTTGGAGCATTTCAGGGACAAGTTCCTGTTTTATTGTGTTTTCAGCTGAATTTGGCTCATTGCTGCTGCACACTCTCTAAATTAGCCGCTTATTTTCTATTCGCGCCCCAAATTGTTTCATTTTTAACCGTTAATTTAGCTCAGTAAATATTTTAAACAATCTATTTTTTCCAGCTGCGACTTTCAGGACATACGAGGTTTTAGCTGAAGTGAGACAGAAATGGAACATGTAGATTCTTTTTTCCTGTTTTAAGAAAAATATTTTAATGAAAGAAATTAAAGCATAGCAACAACAAATGAGCTGTGACTGAAAAGTTTCTGTTTGATTAGATTATTAGATGAGTGATTTGTTTACTTTAGGAAGACTATAAAAATGGTTAAACATTTCAATCACATTTCGTCAGGATTTTAACCAAATGGTTCCTGTAAATGAAACATTTAAGTTTTGAAACGACCTAGTTAAAGTCCAGGTTTAAATTGAGCTGCTGTGCCATACAGTTAAAGGATTTTTCTCATAAACTGAAGACTTTGAAGATTCAGCATGTGATACACATCTAGTTTTTCCAGAAATGCAGAAATTGGATCAACGTTTTAGAAAATCCTTCAAACCTTTGGTCGTTTAGTATCTTGTCCTTCAGGTAAAAAAAATCTGCTTCTCTTTTTAATTCGCTCCATCCTAAACCCTTCATCGTCTTCCTCCATCCCTTCATAAACAGTGAATCCAGAACCAGTCAGGCTGATCTCAGGTAGCCCCAGTGTTTGCTCACCTGATGGTTTTGAGCCTCACCTGATGTTTTGAGCCTCACCTGATGGTTTTGAGCCTCACCTGATGGTTTTCGAGCCTCGTCTGAACCGTGATGGTTTGATATTGTTTTGAGCCTCACCTGATGGTTTTGAGCCTCACCTGATGGTTTTGAGCCTCACCTGAATTGAGCCTCGCTGATGTTTTGAGCCTCGTCTGATGGTTTTGAGCCTCACCTGATGTTTTGAGCCTCAGTTTCCACCTGATGCTTTGACCCCACCTAGCTTTTGAGCCCGATGTGGCTCATGGTTTGAGCGCCATCACTCACGCAGCAGGGTGGTCGGCTGCTCGTAGACCAGACACGCAGTAGTAACAGTCTCCCAGGATCTTGATTCGCAGACAGTGATGCTCCTGGGACAGAATAACAGATTATTTTGACAAAAACCAGGCTACTGAACCCAAACACAGAGAGAAAGAAATACATGCGAAACTTGACAAAACTCTCTGAGAATAATCTCCATTTTTAGCATATTTTTATGTTACCTTCACCCAATAATCTCCTAATATTTCCCTGTACTTACGTGAGCCAGACGGTCGAAACGTGCAAAGAGTTCATTCAACATTCGTACCAGCTCCTGGGCGGACAGCGTGGTGGAGAGGTTGGTGAATCCTTTAACATCTGCGAAAAGAATGCTGAATAAAATACGGAAATGTCACTTTCAGATCCAGGTTAGATAGAAATACTGATCATACTCTAAGCTGTGAGGATCATCAAACTGAAAGGAAACGTGTCGCTGATTCGGTGAGGAATCGTGAATCCTGAACCGAACCCGGAAGCGGCTCACCTGACATTCTCGTAGCGGTGGATGTAGATTCTGTGGAACTGATGCTGGAGGTGTTCGTCCTCTACATTTGTCATGTCGTTGATCATTTCCAAAACTACAAAACGTGGCAGCACGGATAACACCAGCCGTTCCTGGATAGAGGCAGGACAAGAGGCGCGATGAGCAGAACCTGACGTGGTCCACAAGTTACAGAGCTTCAAACTGTCTCTGCTTCGTAAAAGCAAGAAATGGATCAATAAGTTTGACAATAAACTAAAACAGTTGAAGTATTTTCTGTTTTGTCTCTTGGTAAAATCCATGAGGCTAGCTCTTTGTTTTGGTTGAATTTACCCAGAATGCCCTGCACTGTAGTCCACTTCCTGTTTTTGGAGCAGTCGCCGGTCTGCTTGGCGTTCACAGAGGCATTAAAACCGAACCAGAGTTCACTTCAAACGAACCCAGACCAGTTTCGGTTGCATTCACACCTGAACAAATGAGCCGGACTGGAGTTGGAGTGAAGCGGACTGAACTGGGCCTCAGGCAAACTCGAGTTTGACTGAGGACATTATATTGTTGATGCAAACAACCAACAATCTAACTGACTAAACAACTTCAGGTCCAATGAACCTTACCAAGCTCCGCCCAGAAACGACCCTTGAAAGTCCCACGGACTGCATGTCTCACAAACAAAGCCTCGCGTTGCTTAGCTTCTATGTGTAATTTCATTTTGACTGACTCTCTGCAGAGAACTTCTGAGTCGATTAGTTTAGCATTTCTGCCGGATTTTCACAAAATATCAGCCACGACATGGAACCAACAAGTTCATGTCATCTACTGTATTTTGGACGACGTCAAGGTGTTTGAGCCACGATGCCTCCAACTTTGTGGCGTCACAGCGAAAAGCTACCGGTCGATGAGGAAAACAGCGATCCTCAGCATAAATATAGCTGTGGACAAGATCACTGACGCCTATTATTCCTGCAAGGCTGGGTAAGTCGGACATTCATGGTTTAGAGCAGTGGTCCCCAACCTTTTTTGTGCCGCGGACCGGTTGAGACTTTGAAATTCTTCGGCGGACCGGGGGGGGGCGGGGGAGGGGGAGGGGGTGCGCTTAGGCAGAAGCCGTTACGCAGAGCGGATTGTAAGGTAGGACTCACCTACCGGGCCGCGATGTGTCTCTTTTCCCCCTTTGCTGCTTGTGGCTCAATGTTGGCGCACAAGTAACCGAGAGAATCCGGTTACAGGATTTTCAAAATAAAAGATGTTCCAGACTCAAATAATTCGTAAAACGTAAATATTTAATTATTTCTTGCGCCGCGGACCGGTACCATTTGGTCCACGGACCGGTACCGGTCCACGGACCGGGGGTTGGGGACCACTGGTTTAGAGGGTTCGAGTGTGCCTAGGACTTATACACCGTACTCGGTGCTGGCGTGGCTAACACGATTAGCGTGGCTAACACGATTACAGTTTGGTAAAAAGCCTTTTCAGGTGAAATAAAATCTTTAATGTATGTCAGATACGGGACACATTGCATATTGATCTGTTCAGCTAATGTAAGGCTGTTACAGACAGGATTCAAGGTGTAGAAGTTGTATTTTAGTTCCACAAACACGATCAGGATCCCTGACATCGCCTGTACAGGTTCCCCACTGACAGTGGAGAACCATTCTTTTCTGAGTCCTGAAGCAAAAACTTTCTGTCGGTCTGCTAGTCCACAATGTACATCAGCATGTATTTACTACAGTAGCTTGTGTTTGTGAGACAGTCACCCACTGGTAGCTGCGCTGTGACGTGAAATGGGCGTTAGCCAATGAAACGCGGCGCCTGTGGTAAGGTCCATACTTTATGGACATCTAACCAAATTTGAGCTGGTATGTATAATTATGTCTCTTTGTTGATTAGAAAATAACTACTTAATCAAAATGACGTCTATGTGCCAACATAAACACAAAGCATCAGATTCAGATGATTAATGGAGGAAGGACAACTGACTGTGCCATATGTAGAGTAATAGATATGAAAATGAATTTAAATGGATGAAAAGTGGAGTTCTAGCAAGCGTGTAGTCCAAACCCAGTAACTGTGAGCTGGTTCCTCTCCCCCAGGCTGCTGCCTTCCCAACAACCATCTGCCAAATTTATCTTGATAGTTTCTGCATATTTCTTCCTAACCGACCATCAAGTTAAGACAACGTCAAAAAACAAGCTCTGCTTTTGTCCTGACGCGACACAAAAACAAGAAACAGGACAGCATGGCAGAGACGAAGCCTGTAAAAACAAATAAACGACATTAACTCTGCCAGCCTGGGGCCGCAAGCAGCGTCCTAAAAAAAGCCTCAAGGCCTGCGGGGAAAAAATAAAAAGCAGGAAAACAAGATTTGCTTTTATTGGTCCAAACGAGGCAGCGCCGCTCTGCAGATCCAGGAACAGATTTAGTGTGGGAGCATCTCTCAGGAGATCTGCATCAAATCCAAGCCACCACTCTCCTAAAATACTCATTATATGTGAAACATAAAGATCCAAACGGGCCGGCTTCGCTTTACAGCCAGAATGATTCCTTCCTTTAATATTCTGCTGCAGCGTTGGGACAGATTAGTCCCTAATAAACTAGTTTTATAACTCATCTCCAGACGCTGCCTCCATTTCAGAGGACTTTTCTGCTTCTGTCACTTAAAAAAAAGAGAAATTTAGAAGAAGAATATTATCAGATTCCCCCCGACTCTCAACACACGAAACAAACTGAAGATATTTATCATTCTGTCCAATCAGCTTTATGTCATTTAGCAGTTCAAGAAGTGGGAATATTTTAGTTCTGTTCTACGGCTAGTCTCATTGATTTTCAGTCTAGAATATATTCTACTAGAGAAGAAACACTGAACTACTTTACTTCTCTCAACAGTAATGTGCAAACGTCTTGAGTTTTTCCTCCCAAACTTTCCTGAAATCTCTCAGGAAGTCTTCAAATTCAAACTTCCTGGAACTTATTACAGAAACAGATATTAATATCTGTGTTGGTGCCAATATTGATAAAGATTCTAGATCTGCCATCAGTGACTGATCCATAAGGGCAGATCTATTCACTCTAATTCTATGTTTTGTGGTCTGAGTTTTATTTTTGTTAATATTTATTTAAGTGGACTTTCTGAAGCATTTGAAATGTATGCTGCTGCTTACTTTCACATTTAGTCAACCTTTTGTTTTAGTCAGCTTCGGTTTCTTTATTCCTAATTACACCAACTGAACAAATTAAAGTTGTTTTTAGTTTGTGAAGCTACTGGCGTATTTAATTGTGCTGTTCTTGTGCAGAGCCATCAAATAAATTTGTGATTCAGTACATTTATGATTAATAAAAGAAACATTTTAAATGAATTCATATTAATAAATCAGTCATAAAAAAGATTATTAGCAAGTGAAATACATTAGTGTCAGTCTGGATGTCTAACACCAAGAAACCAAAACTTTAACTTCAGACTGTAAAAGTCTCAGCTGGCTGGATGGTAAAGTTCACAGCAGGACAGTAGAAAATCGTCTGACGGATGAAGCCTGAACCAAACCGCGTCATCACCAGGACAACGACCCCAAACCCAGCAGCAAACATGCAACACAGAGGCTGAAAGAAAGCAGGACTGGAAACGGTCCAGTCAAAGTCCAGACCTCAACCTGAGTGAGGAAGAGGGAATGTATTTTATCTGAGTGATGAGAACAAAAACCAAAATGGTTCCATAATCTGCAGGATGATTTACTTTTCCCATCATTAAGGTAGTATCCTGCATGATGCCCCATCCGGATTTATTTTAAATAATATTCTGTATTTTATTGATAGTTGAACCATCAGAGGAAGAGCAGGTGCTGAGCTGTTCCTGGTTTTGTTTCTGAGCTGAAAACAGTGAAGACTCCTCAGACAAAGCCTCAGACAGTCAGATTTTCCAGCGGAGCGTTAATAACGCCTCGGCTGCTGAATCACAACCCGACGCCTCGGGGTCGGCCGGCTTCACTGCAAGAAATGAGGATTCCTCCTGAAGCCGACCCACAGGAGACGTCCAGCCGCCGCCCAGGTTTACGCCGCACATCTAACCAAATATCTACACTATTATTCTGGTTCATTAGAACCCAGAACTGCTGGGTTAAAGGAAACTGCAACATTTACTTTCGTTTCAGGCTAATCAAAATGTAGCCTAAAGTTCAGACATAAATGAAAAGCTAACTAAACTTTAGAAGAATATTTTAAAAATCACTGCTCTTCCCTATGTAATGCTATGGGCCCCAACTATATTATTTCTCTTACAATATGGGAAAAATGTCATGTATTACGTGAACGTGATGCTAGATGACCTGCAGACGACCTGATTATTAGGTGGGTAGGTAGATATATAGACATGTCTATGGGTAGATCGGTCAGTCAAACTTTATTAACAAACCAGTTTTTTGACAACTATCCCAGCATGCACTGCACGCTTCTTCTACCGGGAAAATGAAGTCGGCAGCTGCTTACCGTAGTTGCTAGACCTGTTGTGGCTCAATATCGGTCCATATATTAGGCGCACCGGTTTATAAGGCGCAATGTCGGCTTTTGAGGAAATTTAAGGTTTTTAGGTGCCTTACAGTGCAGAAAATACAGTACATTAATAATGTACCAGTGGAACTAGAGTGAATTATTAACTAAAACAGTCTCTTATTTCTTGATGAAAAGTTTCCTGTAAGTCAGTTTTGTCTTATTTGAATGGTAAATGGACTGAACTTATATAGCGCTTTATCTAATCATTTTTGACCACTCAAAGCACTTTACACTAGAGCCACATTCACCCATTCACACTCACAAACACTCACACATTTACACACCGATATGCAGCTCGGTAGGCAATGTGGGGTTGGGTGCCTTGCCCAGGGGCACATTGACATGTGAAAGGAGGAAGCTGGAATCGAACCTGCAACTTTCCGATCACAAGACGACTATGACTCTATCCACAGAGCCACAGTCGCCCACACAGTTATTTGAAGTGTAATAAGATATTTGATTATTAATAAAAGTACTTGGTGAGACTTTGTGTGGTTGCAGTGAAGATCTGGATCCTTTTGGGTGAGTTTTGGTAAATCTGTAGGTTTCCACATGAAAACTGAGCAGGTCTGAACCCATTGCAGGAACTTTAGTGGTTTTTTTACCACTTGACTTTCCCAGCTGGTCACTTCTTGCAGTGTGGAGCCTTACTGGCGTGTTTGCTCCAGCGGACGCTGTCCCCGGTTTGGACAGCTGAGAGCCAGCGGACTCAGTGTCAGATTAGCTCAGATGATCATTAGCGCAGCTTGATTTTAGCTGAGGGATGAAGGCCTGCAGCACATCTCTGACAGCACACATTTCCCTCCCGCTGTGCAGGAGGTGCAGCACAAAGCGCCCGGCACTGCTGAGGATTCAAAACAGAAAATAAATGTTTCATATTAAAACTTTAAGATCCTGAAGGTAATGTTGTCTCTTTATGATGGACATATCTTCATGACAGTAGCTGCATTTCCATTGCAAATGTGAGCAAGTTTTTGATTTTATTCTGCAAACACAATTCAGAAATTGTTGTGTTTCCATTAAACAAGAAATTGGATTAAAATCCCACGTGAAAAAGTTTGTTCACGCAGTAAATTATTAAAATCATGGCAGTGACAGATGTAAACAGTTTATGACATATATTAATATTTCAGTCATGGTGGCGCTCATCTGTCAGCCAATCAGAGGAGACGCTGGCGTCTTATTCAGGCGTTGGTCGGCCATTTTATTTTAGAGCTTTGGATTCAACATGTTGGAGTGAAACATCTTTTTCTGAACTGAGATGCTGTGATTTTTCTGATGGAGGCAGAAAAATCACAAACAAACCATCATCCGACCACTTCCTGTCGTCTTCTTCGACGTTTCCACCAGTAGTAACATCCAGCTTATGATCATGTGACTCGTTTGATGCAATAAAAGTGTCTCCTCTGCAGTTTTGGAAAATACATCTGTCCCCATTAAGCAAATTGATTAATGGAAACACATCTGCTGTGTCTGGATATCGTGATTTGATTACACCAGTTACTCTTTTTCTTGTACTCAAAACCATCAATAAGGATTTTTGTTTCATCACAGAATCTACATCTTTATTTCTTTTCTTTCTAACAATCCCTGTAAGACTGAAGGCTAAGCACAGAATGGCACAACAGTTAAAACTCACTAAGAATTATTTCTGGCATTTTTACTGAGCCACACATTACAGTGAACATTTAATCTTTAACATTTGACCCTTAAGAGTTCAGTTAAAGGTCTGTGTAACGTCAGTCTGACTGTGTTCGTCTTTCATTTTGATTGAATTCTGATACTTTTTATTAATTAAGAAAGTGTGAAACTGTATATTTTTATAATATACTGTTATGACTCAGCAGAGGTTATATTGGCAGCTCCTGCAGTGAACCAGAGGTCTGAATATGGCTTTGCATAAACTTTGACCACGATGGAATAAATCATAGATATCGCCTCTGATCAAATCTGCGGCTCGGCGCTGCATTATTCACACTCACTGTGTTTTCCAGGCTCATTTAAATTTTATTTGCGTTTCTTATTTCTATGGACCCGCTGAGTCTCTGGCACTTTGATTTACAGTTTTTTATTTCACACAGATGGAGGAGCTGTGCTGCTGCAGAATCTAAATCTCTTTCTACACAGTCCAGTCACATTAATGTGACCACCACGTACTTTCCACTTCAGAGTTAAATAACCAATCACAGAAGGCAGGTGGCAGCACAGTGCAGTTGAGCGTATATAAAGGGTGTGTGTGGGCTTCGGAAAACATTTCAATCGTTGGCGTAATGCAGAAACGAAGCGATTTATCCGACGTCCAAAAGGGCATGATCATTGGCTTTCCGGCCAAGGGTGGAAGCATTTCCGAAACGGCTGAGTTTGTGAACTGTTCGCGTGCCGCCGTGGTAAAAGTGTACCGTGCATGGCAAAATGGGACTGTCCAAAATCAACGACGTGGCAAATGTGGTGCACCACGGGCCATAGATGACAGAGGCGAACGACGGTTGCGGAGATGCGTTCGGGCAGATAGACGGGCTACCGTTGAGCAACTGACCACTAAAATGAACCAAGGGGCTACCACAAGTGTCTCCCAAACCACTATTCAGCGAACATTGCTGCGTCTGGGCCTCCGAAGCGGACGCCTGGTTCGTGCACCTATGCTGGCTGGTGTTCATCGACGACGAAGGCTAGAATTTGCACGCCAGTACAGCAGCTGGACGTCCACTGAGTGGCGACAGGTAGCGTTTTCAGATGAATCGCGTTTTATGCTCCATCGGACAGATGGTCGTTGGCGTATAAGGCGTGAAACCTCTGAAAGGAACCACCCTGCAACCATTGCAGGAACGGTCCAAGCTGGAGGCGGGAGCATTATGGTCTGGGGAATGTTTTCCTGGCATTCTCTGGGTTCACTGATTATTGTGGAAGGCACGATGGATCAATACAAGTACGCATCTGTCCTTGCGGACCATGTCCACCCCTACATGCGCATTGTTTTTCCTCAGGATGATGGCATCTTCCAGCAGGACAATGCGAGGTGCCATACAGCTGCCAGTGTACGTGCGTGGTTCGAAGAGCACCAGGATGAGTTTACCGTCCTCCCCTGGCCAGCAAACTCACCTGACTTAAACCCAATCGAGCATCTGTGGGACCATCTCGATCGAGTTGTTCGCGCCATGGATCCTCAACCGCGTAATCTAGCGCAGCTGGCCACGGCATTAGAGTCGGCATGGCTCAACATCCCAGAGAAGACCTTCAGGGACCTAAGTGACTCTCTTCCTGCACGTCTCGTAGCAGTTCGCTCTGCGAAAGGTGGTTATTCTGGCTTTTGACAGATGGTCACATTAATGTGACTGGACTGTGTATAAACAAGAACAAATCATGGCAGCATTCACTCCAGCAGATCGCTGAGCGTCTGGCTGCTGGGGCAACACAGCCTCCGACAGGCTGAGCTTTAAACCAGACCTTGTTATTAGATCAGGGTGGAATGATCATCATTATTATAAACAGGGATTATCTGCATAAGTTTAATTTATTGCGGCTTTCGGCTCAAATATAAACTGTACATCCTCACTAATATCTGCTTAAATGAAAACCTGTTTGCTCTGTATAAAAGTAAAGCTGGGAATCCACAGCATGATGCTGCCACTGCTTTACAGTGCTCTAAATGTACCAGCCCGGTACAGATCCAGTGAAAAACGACCAATCAGGTTCAGCTCTGAGCTTTGGTTAGGCCGTTCTCAGGTAAGTAAAATCCCACAGAATGATGCTGCTACCACCGTGCTTCACAAGCTAGGACAAGTTTTGTTTTGTTGGTTTTTTATTGCTCTGAACTTTTACCTTTGACTCCTCCCCAAAAAATATAAGATAAAATCCACGATGAAATGGATGGATGGATGAATGGATGGATGGATGGATGGATGTTGCTATAGCAACCTGTAAGCAGCAGCAGAAGTCAACCTGCTCTCTTCATGGCTTCTGCTTCTCTCTCTTGTCTGCGTTTTTTGATTAACTAAGTTTTCACTCTAAGTCGGTGACATGAAGATAAAAAGTAAAACTTTGCTAATACAGTGAATGTAAAGCCATGACAACGCTGACAGGAAGCTGATTCAGCAGATGATGTGGCGTTTCCTCCTCCTGAAGCTCAGTAAGCTCTCACAGCGCCAGAAAAACAAAGAAGAAAAACAAAGAAGAGGAAAACAAAGAAGAAGAAAAACAAAGAAGAAGAATAAAAACAAAGAAGAAGGAAAACAAAGAAGAAGAAGAAAAACACAGAAGAGGCGCTCAGTCAGACCTCAGGTCTGGCCTGAAAACAAGCCGCTGGCGGTCAGGGATGCTGGGCTCTGATTGGTCCATGTGGAGGTGTTGTGCTGCAGGCGGCGCCCCGGATCATCACAGCCCGGCCTTCCAGGAAACATGAGGCCGTTAAAAGCTTTCTGCGCCGCCGCCTCACAGCCGCGGTGTAAACAAAGCTCACTGTGTGTTCACTGATGTGACTCAGCCTGTGTGTGTGAGTGTGTGTGTGAGTGTGTGTTATTGGTCAGATGCTAAGTGTCCCTGACAGCTTCGTATCGATGATGCGTTTGTGTTTTTCTCCTCCTGGAAGCCGCTTTGCTTCTTTTAACGCCCAAACCGACCCTCACACACAACAACAGGAAGTAGAAACATGTCCTGTTCACGGAGGCCAGCGTTTACCGTTTCTTCCAGTCAGACAGGGATAAATACAGTCCCATTAAAAACCATTTTGGAGGCACATCCAATCTTTGACACCTTGCTCTTCAGAAAGCGCCACATGACGGACCTCAAACTAACCAACAAGCCCATTAACGCCTGCAGACCTGCTAAAAACAGACAGTTTGTTGCCTCATGTCACTTTTATTTAACTGATTTTGATGAAAAAATGGCAAGAATGCAAACCAAACATTTAATCAGGAAAGCGGATGGGGACGGATAGCAGCCAATAATCGTAAGGACTGGCACTGCTGTGTCTAACCTTTTTACAAGGTAAGAAGATTAACGGTGACATACTTCATGAATAAGATTAATAAGACCCAATCAAATACTTCATTATGGAGAAGCTACTGTCTAATGATTAGAAAAAACGCCTCATGTAGCCTAGCATGTTAAACTGGTTAGCATCTAGACTTTCAGTTTTCAGTGTAAGGGGAAACGCCGTTTATGACATATTGGTAAAAATCATCAATTCAGGCAAATTCAGTAATTTGATCACATTAGCAAACAAGTCAAAACAGCAAAATAAAACACTGAAAAACTCAAGCAGCAGCATTTCATGTCCAGATTGAAAGAAACATCGATCAGTTTGGAAACAGAACTGAACCATTTCTGAAACTTCTGAGCTCCATAAAACCAAAGAGAGGAAACCGAAGAGATGAACCTCCAGAGAAACGACTGATCTACCAAAACGGCGCGTCAGGCTGCGTTCACTCAGCAGCTCTTCATGATCCGCTCGGATTCTTTGCTGAAATCTGATGTTTGATTTGTGATCGTTCACATCCAATCAGAAGAGTCTGATTAGAAGTGGAGTCAAATCAGGACTCAGGGCTGTGTTGCGTTCAGACGGCCTTCATCAGCCCATAATTACATCTCAGCCATTGTTCGTATCCAGGTTCACCGTCTGGCTTCTTCTGTTCCAGGGTCATGACGCACGTTTGGCACCAACCATGTAAAAGTTGGATAAATGCGACATGACCGTTCAGACTGCAGACGCTTTAGAAACAATCAGACATGATTTAGTTCTGGAAGTGAATTCAGATGTTTGAGAGATGAAATGATGTCAGGACTCAGCGATAAGAAAGAGAAAAAGTCCAGAGCCGACGCTGACGTAAAGCAACGTGAATAAATCTGAATATGAATGTTTCTCATTTACCAAAGAGCTTCTTCATGAGCAGATCTCAGTTATATACTATTATGTACTTTAAAAATCAAAGGTATTTAAGTCCGTTGGTGAGTTTAAGAGGATGAGGTGTGAGGCTTGTTACACATTTATCTGGTTATACTGGTTATACTGGTTTCCTGACTTTCACTCATGGCCAGTTTATTCTAACTGGACCCAGTCAGTGCTAGAAAACTCTGTATGATCTAGATTTAGTCTGACTTCCTGTCAGGATTCAGTCTGACTTCCTGTCAGGATTCAGTCTGACTTCCTGTCAGGATTCAGTCTGACTTCCTGTCTGGATTCAGTCTGACTTCCTGTCAGGATTCAGTCTGACTTCCTGTCTGGATTCAGTCTGACTTCCTGTCCGGAGTCAGTCTGACTTCCTGTCCGGATTAAGTCTGACTTCCTGCCTGGATTCAGTCTGACTTCCTGTCAGGATTCAGTCTGACTTCCTGCCTGGATTCAGTCTGACTTCCTGTCTGGATTCAGTCTGACTTCCTGTCAGGATTCAGTCTGACTTCCTGCCTGGATTCAGTCTGACTTCCTGTCAGGATTCAGTCTGACTTCCTGCCAGGATTCAGTCCGACTTCCTGCCTGGATTCAGTCTGACTTCCTGTCAGGATTCAGTCTGACTTCCTGTCTGGATTCAGTCTGACTTCCTGTCAGGATTCAGTCTGACTTCCTGTCAGGATTCAGTCTGACTTCCTGTCTGGATTCAGTCTGACTTCCTGTCAGGATTCAGTCTGACTTCCTGTCAGGATTCAGTCTGACTTCCTGTCAGGATTCAGTCTGACTTCCTGTCTGGATTCAGTCTGACTTCCTGTCAGGATTCAGCTGACTTCTGTCAGGATTCAGTCTGACTTCCTGTCAGGATTCAGTCTGACTTCCTGTCAGGATTCAGTCTGACTTCCTGTCTGGATTCAGTCTGACTTCCTGCCTGGATTCAGTCTGACTTCCCGTCTGGATTCACTCTGACTTCCCGTCTGGATTCAGTCTGACTTCCTGTCAGGATTCAGTCTGACTTCCTGTCTGGATTCAGTCTGACTTCCTGTCAGGATTCAGTCTGACTTCCTGTCAGGATTCAGTCTGACTTCCTGTCAGGATTCAGTCTGACTTCCTGTCAGGATTCAGTCTGACTTCCTGTCTGGATTCAGTCTGACTTCCTGTCAGGATTCAGTCTGACTTCCTGTCAGGATTCAGTCTGACTTCCTGTCAGGATTCAGTCTGACTTCCTGTCTGGATTCAGTCTGACTTCCTGCCTGGATTCAGTCTGACTTCCCGTCTGGATTCACTCTGACTTCCCGTCTGGATTCAGTCTGACTTCCTGTCAGGATTCAGTCTGACTTCCTGTCTGGATTCAGTCTGACTTCCTGTCAGGATTCAGTCTGACTTCCTGTCAGGATTCAGTCTGACTTCCTGTCAGGATTCAGTCTGACTTCCTGTCAGGATTCAGTCTGACTTCCTGTCTGGATTCAGTCTGACTTCCTGTCAGGATTCAGTCTGACTTCCTGTCAGGATTCAGTCTGACTTCCTGTCTGGATTCAGTCTGACTTCCTGTCAGGATTCAGTCTGACTTCCTGTCTGGATTCAGTCTGACTTCCTGCCTGGATTCAGTCTGACTTCCTGCCTGGATTCAGTCTGACTTCCCGTCTGGATTCACTCTGACTTCAGGTCAGGATTCAGTCTGACTTCCCGTCTGGATTCACTCTGACTTCCTGTCTGGATTCAGTCTGACTTCCTGCCTTTAGCTTTGTGATCCAGTCTGCTTTTCTGTGCAGGTTCCTCTGCTCTGCCTCTCTTCTCATTGGGAGTTTCAGTCCTTCCCGCTGGTTCTGGATGTTCAGGACTGATTAATTTCATGTTTTCACCTCAGTCGCGGCGTCACGTCGTGTCAGCAGGTTTCAGTCGTGGCGTCCAACACACTGACCTGTCTCTGGTTCTCAGTCTCCAGTCGGAGGCGAGCTTCGATGCAGCGCCGCGTCTCGAGGAAGGCCTGGCGCTGGGCCCGGTCCGACAGGTAGCTGATGAAGATGCCAGCGGTGTTCATGCACATGAAGAGCACGCCCTGAGCCGCCACCTGAAACACAGGAAGTCACGTTAAACACGCTTCGTCATCGTACAGGACGGAGCGCCGAGCACCAAGACTGTTAGGGCCAACCCGTCCCATTCAGCCACTCATCATTCAGCCACTCACCATTCAGCCACTCATCATTCAGCCACTCATCATTCAGCCACTCACCATTCAGCCACTCATCATTCAGCCACTCATCATTCAGCCACTCATCATCATTCAACCACTCATCATTCAGCTACTCATCATTCAGCCACTCATCGCTCAGCCACTCATCATTCAGCCACTCATCATTCAGCCACTCATCATTCAGCCACTCATCATCATTCAGTCACTCATCATTCAGCCACTCATTCATTCACTTGATTCTGGTGTGTTTAGCGCTCAGCGTTTCCTTTGCTGTTCTCTGATTGGCTGTGCGGTCGGCGGCTGGAAATAATCGCCGCCATTTTTCAACTTCGAAGCAGCGGATCCTGAAAGTGACCAGAGGAGGTGAAGCTTCGTTCACATAGATCCAACCTGGGTCTTTTCACAGCCATTCTAATCTTTCCAACCCATAAAATCTGATTTGTTCCAGATGTGGAGCTAAATAATATCCGTGACTCTGCAGTATGAAGAGAATCAGTTATCGTCCATCCAGGTTTCATGGCAGCAGCTGAATCTCCTGCATTTATTGGGCGGCGTTTTGGACGGGACTCGTCACTCTGACGTCCTGCCAACTCCCAGCTCTGGTTTTACTCCACCACGACTCATCTGTCCGCCTTCCTGCGGCCGAATGTGAATTATTCAGAGACTCGTCATGATGTGATTCTGTTCTGGGAGCAGAACCTGGGGCGGTTCTGTGGTTCAACAGTTGGCTTCAGGTGGAGAGAGAGATGAGCCTGAGCGCGAATCCGTCGGGCCGACAGGTAAAACGCCAGCGGCCAGCCGGGAACGCGGCCTGAAAGCAGATCCGGCGCCAGAACAAGCAGGTCAGAGGTTAAAGGAGCGACTGATGATGCTTCATGATTGGTTTGTGTTTAGAGTTATACCTTCTCGTTGACTGATTGTGATGGAAATGAATCTAACAGAGCAGCAGAAACGGAACAATATGTCTCTGAATGTGAAGCTTGTTTTCTTGTGTAAATAAGAAGCCAGATGCGACTGTCAGATTCCTGTGAAGGAAACGCGTGGTGTCACATTTAAATAAAACTCAGAGTGAGTCAGAAAGCAAGGCCGCACGCCTGGCTGCTTTGAAACATGGCCTTCATCTGAGCGCGCTCAGTGAGGAGCAGAGGGAGGCGGGATGATGCAACGCCCTGCAACGGGAGGGACTTCCTGCCGGCCGCAGCCTCACGTCATGCACAGCGTAGCGCAGCTGGTGACTGCAGTCAGATGACCTGCAGCACCGAAACGCCTCACCCTGAGGGACAACCGTCCCTGTTCAGGGGGGAGACAGGGGGAGTCTGAACGCCTCACCCTGAGGGACAGCCGTACCTGTTCAGGGGGGAGCTACGTAGGGGAGGGTTAGGAGTCTGATCGCCTCACCCTGAGGGACAGCCGTCCCTGTTCAGGGGGGGGGAGTCTGACGCCTCACCCTGAGGGACAGCCGTCCTGTTCAGGGGGGAGGGAAGGGAGACGGGGGCGAGTCTGAACAGGTCCAGAGCATCTGCCCTCCATTTGTTTCTATGAAAAGATTGTTTTTATTTTTCTACACTGAAACTCAGGAGTAAACATTTGGACCGATCAGGGTTGAGATGGTTCTGCTGGTGGTTCTGATGGTCCTGCTGGTGGTTCTGAAGGTGGTTCTGTTGGTTCTGCTGGTGGTTCTGTTGGTTCTGTGTGATTCTGGTGGTTCTGTGTTCTGCTGGTGGTTCTGTTGGTTCTGCTGTGGTTCTGGTGTTCTGCTGGTGGTTCTGATGGTTCTGCTGTTGGTTTCTGCTGATGGTTCTGCTGGTGGTTCTGATGGTGCTGCTGGTGGTTCTGTGGTTCTGCTGTTGGTTTCTGCTGTGGTTCTGCTGTGGTTCTGCTGGGGCTGCTGTTGGTTCTGTGTTCTGCTGGTGGTTCTGTGGGGCTGCTGTTGGTTCTGTTGGTTCTGCTGGTGGTTCTGGTGGTTCTGTTGGTTCTGCTGGTGGTTCTGGTGGTTCTGTTGGTTCTGCTGGGTTCTGGTGGTTCTGGTGGTTTCTGGTGGTTCTGGCTGTGTGGTTCTGCTGGTGGTTCTGTGGTTCTGTGGTGGTCTGTGGTCTGGGTGGTTCTGGTGGTTCTGCTGGTGGTTCTGATGGGTTCTGCTGGTGGTTCTGTGGTTTGCTGATGGTTCTGCTGTGGTTCTTGTTCTGGTGGTTTCTGGTGGTTCTGGTGGTTCTGGTGGTTCTGCTGTTTGTGGTTCTGATGGTTTCTGTGTCTGCTGTGGTTCTGCTGTTGGTTCTGCTGGTGGTGTTCTGCTGGTGGTTCTGGTGGTTCTGCTGTGGTTCTGGGTTCTGCTGTGTTCTGTGTGGTTCTGCTGGTGGTTCTGGTGGTTCTGCTGGTGGTTCTGTGGTTCTGGTGGTTCTGCTGGTGGTTCTGCTGGTGGTTCTGCTGGTGGTTCTGTGGGGCTGCTGGTGGTATTGCTGTGGCTGTCTGAAGGCTGAGAGTCTGGGTCGTGGGGGAGGGCTGCTAGCGGGCTATGCTGCGGCATGCTGAAGGAGCTGAAAAAGTCTGGGTGTATGAGGAAAGGAGAGCTACACGTAGGGGAGGTACGGCTGCCCAGGCGTTTTGCACTGCTGAATGGTTGCCATGGAGATTAAAGGATTTCTAAAGCATGCATGTAATAATGAAGGCAAAATATAAGGCGAGCTACAACTTAATAAACCAGTAATTATCTGAGTTTAGTCAGCTGGAATGTGAGAGGAGGATTTTATTTATCAGAACCAACCTGCTGGCGCTGAGATTCCTCTTGTGTTTCCTACATATGAGGCTGATTAGCATGAATCAGATCAAAGTGCTGCTGATCAAACGGGGTTTCGCTGCCCCCCTGCCCCTCCCCTCTCTCTTTTTATTGTCCAGGAAGGAGAAAGTGCTTTTGGACCGGAGGCAGAATGGAGTCGCAGCAGATAAAACCCTCAAACAGACAGTCGTGTCCTCCATCAGAGCAGCTCTCCGGTGTTTTCCTCTGCAGTCAAACCGCCGCACTCACAGCACATTTGGAGTGGGAAAAATGGAGCATGAAGAGGGACTTTCTGATTTCTGCTGCTCTCAACGGCATGATGATGCTTCACGGAGCAAGAGCTGACATTTTATTACCGGCTTTTCCCACAGCTGGTTGCAGCGCCGCACACAAACGTACCTGCTGGACACAAACATCCAGAGACACAGACTGAGACCCGGTCAGCGGCTCAGCAAAGGTAAATATGAACATACAGAGACACAGACTGAGAACCGATCAGCGGCTCAGCAAAGGTAAATATGAAAATACAGAGACACAGACTGAGAACCGATCAGCGTAAATATGAAAATACAGAGACACAGACTGAGACCGATCAGCGGCCAGCAAAGGTAAATATGAAAATACAGAGACACAGACTGAGAACCGATCAGCGGTAAATATGAAATACAGAGACACAGACTGAGACCCATCAGCGTAAATATGAAAATACAGAGACACAGACTGAGAACCAATCACGGTAAATATGAAAATACAGAGACACAGACTGAGAACCGATCAGCGGCTCAGCAAAGGTAAATATGAAATCCAGAGACACAGACTGAGAACCAATCAGCGGTAAATATGAAAATACAGAGACACAGACTGAGAACCGATCAGCGGCTCAGCAAAGGTAAATATGAACATCCAGAGACACAGACTGAGAACCAATCAGCGGTAAATATGAAAATACAGAGACACAGACTGAGAACCAATCAGCGGTAAATATGAAAATACCACCTTAATAACAGAGTCTGGTGTTTCCACAAACAAAACTAACTGGAAATCTTCAGTTCACATCAGACACAATCATGTAATTAATGACCATTAGTGTAATTAATTAAACCTCTTTATCAATATGGACATCATCTCCTATTTAAATGTGAATAGTTCAGTCCAGAGGTTATTGGTTGAACCAATCAGCAAACATCATCTCCTTGGATTCTGATTGGTCAGCCTGTAATTCTGAACATCTGATTGGTTCAAATTTTTTCTGTTTGTTTCAGAAATTCCAGACTTTTGACTGACAAAGTCAAAAATTCCATTACAATCAATTTTTACCCATCAATTATATATGTAATTGCATTTAATATTCATTTGGTTTAATTAATATTCAACAAGCTGAAGCGAGAAAATGTATAACTTTTTCTCTGCATTGACAAAAACCCTTGACAATGAACCCAACATATAAATGAAACGATTCACCTGCAGCAGCCAAAAGCCTCAACTTCCTCCTGAAATCCACTGAAATGTTCACCTGCTTGGGGTTAAATCTCAAAGTTTTGATTTTACTCAAAGTTAAAACTTTGGCTGAAGTTGCTTGTAATTCCTGTGTATAGGAATTACAAGCAACTTCAGGCAAGGTTTTGAAATCAGGGAACATTTTTCCAGTTGAAGTAATCAGAAGTCGGTAAAACTCTCTGAAGGAGGAGATTCATGATCCTGCAACAAATCACTTCATGGGGAAAAACTCCCAGAACTTAACAAATGTGGTTTACAAACTCAAATCTAAGGATTTTAAAGACTTTCTAAGACCGTTATGAATGAAATCTAAGACCTGTTTGAGGACAGAAATGTACAAAAGAAAAGTGCATATTTTATAAAGTAGTAGAGCTACAGAAGTGAGCCAACTGTTGATGGATTTACACGTATCCTTGACAGACAGAAAAAGCTGGCTAGCTAGCTAGCTACTAGCAAGGGTATATTAGCAGCTAATCAGGGGTAGCCTCAATCGAACAGAACAGAATGAAGACGTTTGAGCGCAACTCAGATGTTTGCCTGACAAAAGTCCAGCAAAAAAAGAAATTAAGTAAATATACGAGACTAAAGTCACAACAAAACTTAAAACCTGTCACATTTAAGGCCAATGTAAATTTTTAATGGATGTAAATCACTTTAAGGTTCTACTTTTAGATACATAACTTAAGACTTTTATTTTTTTAAAGATAGTTTTTCATTTAAAGCTTTTTAGTGTTTTTTATGCTTATTCCCTTGTTTTCTATCATTTGTCTTAGTTATTTACTAACTGAGTCATTCATGATTTGCACATAGATTCTACATTCGTCAAAATAAAGAACCAATCAGTTGTGTTTTAACTTTGAACATGACGTCACCAAACGAATATAAGCTGCTATATTGAGTCCCGCAGTGCCGCTACGCGAGCCTGGTGTGAATTGAAAGCAGCTACATAATAATTACTATTATTAACCCTTGCTAATTATTTTCCATGCAGCTGTTGACAAGCCTCTTCCTGGCTTAGCGCCTTTAATGAGGCCTTGTTAAAAACATTCACATCACTGGCATTTCCCCTAATGAGCGCACCGGCGGTCTCCATGCTGATGCCCTTTATGGCCAACCGCCGCTGATCTTTTCCAAAACATCACGGATGCCGCCACAGCTGCTGCAGCTTAGAGGCTTTCATTTCTGTCGCCTCCAGGGGAGAAGGGGGGGCCTCAGAAACCAAGTCAGCGCTGACGGCGTCCGGGGAAGATGGCCGCCTGCGAGAGGAAAAACCCAGCAGGAGCGTCTTCATCCTCCGTGGCTGCATGCAGACGCAGCTGCAGCTGCTGCAGCAGCTGCAGCAGCTTTGCACTGGACATGAAGTCCGACCAAAAGCCTCTCAGAGCAATGGTTGCACTTCTTCTTCGTTGGTTTCCAGATTCACAGTTCCTGAGGTTTAAAGTGCCGTTAAGGCAACAGAAAGCACAAGTGTGACTTCACATAAGGTGGCACAGCATTTCCCCTCCCACACCTGTTGCTGCTGCTCCATTCTGTCGGTTCCACATTGGGGAAAAAGCAGCTGTGGTTTGGAAATGAAAGCAGATCCACCATCACTTTTATTAAAGAGTAACTAACTGAGAGAGAAGGTTTTATTCCTGAACGGGAGAAGAAGAAACGCTAACCGTATCGCTGTAAACAGGAAAATTCAGCTGCATTAGCCGCTTTCAACCCAAAGGGGGCAGCCCTGAGACAAGTAATTCACAATTAAACTTTAGATGAAAATGTCACAATTTGTTCAGAAACATAAAGATAGAGCCCTTAAGGGCTAATTTAATTTTTTATATGCAGAAAAGGATTTGGGGTTTGGTTACTGTTTTAAAACTAGGATTTAAAGAGGTGAGTGGTTAACACTGTTGCCTTGTGGAAACAAAGTAAATACCACTTCTGTCTGAGGACTTCTAATGTTTTAGTAACAAATAAAATGTATTTTCATGTAAATATCTGACGTTTACTGTCAGAGAACGTCTGGTTGTTGAACCTTGGAGGAAGTTGGAGTACCAGGAGAGAACCAATGCATGAACAGGGAGAACAGAAAGACCTCAGGCTGGGATTTGAACCCAGGAGTTTCCTGCTCCGAGGCAGCAGAGATACCAACATCTGACTCTCAGAAACACTTTGTGGTAATTTAGTACATTTATACCTTTAACTATGAAAAAATATTTTTTTTTCTTGCACATTTTCAACTTTCAGCATCAGAGAATATCCAATGTTCTTCTCATAAATATGAGAAATTAATCCAGAAATGTCCTCAGGTTCTGGTTTCTTGTTATTGTGTCATAATGATTTAAAGGTGTGAAGTCACACCTGCAGGATCACGAGATCAGAAATCAGAGATCTGGTGTTCAGTAAATACTTATCTATCGTGACCTCTGCTCGGCGGCTGTCCTCCTGTTTTATGGATGAACTCCGGAGGAAGAGGCTGAAGCCGGTCAGAGTCTGATTACAGACACATGTGAGGCCGGGAGGAGCAGGAAGCCTCTGCGCTGCCAAACGGAGGATTTGTTCCGCGGCTCGAGCAGCAGAGGACAGGGGCTGATTAACTGGGCCTCAGCGGACCGGGCCGCTGCTGAAACCCAGCATGATGACAGTAATTCATCACCTGGGATGTTTACAGACACTTTGAAGTAGCTGAAGCTCATCGAGTTGTTTGCTGCCTTCAGTTTTTACTCGCTGGTCTTTGTTTTCCATCCCGACCCGGTTCGCCTCCGGACGGGTCCAGTGACATACAGAACCAGCCGGTTGCTGCCAGGACGAGCTTTAAGCAGCATCGGGTTTCAGTAATTAGCGGCTTTAAAACAAAATGTTCCAGCAGCCAGAAACACACAGAGCATCAGGTCCACTTCCTGTTTTCAGCCCGATTAAAGCTCGTTAGTCTCACATCCCGTCCTCAGCAATAAAACACTTTAATTAGTGAGCAGAGGACGTGACAAACATTCAAGAATCTGCTTTAAAATAACCGCTGACAAAGTATTAAAACCCTTTAAACGTTTGACATATTATTGAAGAGAGGCTCCCTGACAATGTATTAGAATGATGGAGGATCTAAATACGGGTTTTTCCCTAAGTGATTGTTAATATTACTAATTAAATACAACCGCAATCAGACTTCAGTGTTAACGGTTTGCGGCCCCAAAGCGACGCACATGTGCAGAAGAAGAAGAGCAGCTTAGACTGGGAGGTTCACTGACTCAAACTACTTTCATCAGCCCATTATTATCATTTCCAGCCATTTTTACAGTCAGATTTACCTTCTGGCTTCTGATGGTGCAGAATTATGACGCATGTCTCACATCAATGACGTAAAAGTCGGATAAAATTGCGACATGTCGGTATTATTTAGTTCTCTATGGGAAGAGGAACAGATCAGATTTTTTCAGGGTGAAAAGATCAGAGTTAGACCAGTTAGACGGATATTCATCCCATATGGGTTGGATTTAACTTCTGTGTGAATGTGGAACCTGACTTATTCAGTATTATTTCATTTTAAATCTCTGGTACTGATCACTTATTTCCACCATATAACCAGAAACCATTTCAGCGCCGTCAGCAGAAACGGAACCAGATCAGAAATCTGGTGTATATGTTTGCTACAGTAATCGGTTCAGAGGAAGAGGAGCGGCGCTCCTGACACACGGAGCCACGTGGCAGGAGAACCGTCCACTTTTCTCCTCCAGTCTGACAGTTTTCTGCGCGCCTGGCTGCGGCTGCATGTGTAAATTGGATTTGCAGTGAAACGGGGAAGCAGCAGCAGGTGGAGGAGGGGGGAGAGGCGGGTGCTGCAGCGTCAGATCGCCGTCCATCAGACGTCAGATGTTCAGCAATATGTTCTCAGCGTGTTGACAGGAGCAACACGTTGATTAGCAGACAGGCACGGTGTGATGATGACTGCTGCAGATTAGATCGGATCATAAATCAGATTTACAGAATGTGAGCAAACGCTCCAACGCCTCGCTCATTTCAGCGCCGCGTCTCGGTCCAAAACATCACAGGAAAGAAATCACACAAATACCTCACCAACAGCAAACGGAATATTCAGCACAAAACAGTCATCATGGCGCCACTATGGTCCTAATTTGATAAAAACACTCAGTTTTACTTCCACAGAATCCCACTTATTATTAAAAATGTAATTAAAGACCTCTCAGCTAATCAGAAGATGAGCTGTTTTAAATGGGTCAGTTTTATTTTACCGGTTCCAACTGGAAACCAACCAGAAGTCCCACAGATCCAGTTCCAGTGAGTCTGATGGCTGAATCAGGTGTTAGGATGAACTTCCATGCAGACAGGTGATCACATCCAGCACCTACAGACATTCATGAAAGAATGTGTCTCCTGATCCCAGCAGAACACCTTAGGGGTGAATTAAATTTGGCAATCCCGCCCAACATCAGCGTTGAACCTCACAGATGCTCGGCTAAAACAGCCTTCAGATGTATGAACACACACTAACAGTCTGCAGAACGGAGTTATGAAAGTAAATATCTCAGCACTTCTGGTGATGCAGCCAACATGTTAGAGCTGTTTTATAGTTAGTAACTGCTCAGTCTGCACTGCAAAAACACAAAATCTGACCACGTATTTATAGACTCTAGTGCAAATATCTTGAAATAATAAAAAACTAACTTGCAAGTAACTTTTTTATCATGAAATGGGAGCTTGTTTTGTTAAATCATTTCTTAATGCTTGTTACAGTAACAGATTATTTTTCTCATAAGTTATAAATCTATCAATGAAACTAGTACTTTTTATTAATACTCAAGAATAACTTTAAAAACTTCTATAACTTGCTAAGAAGTTACTTGTAAGTTAGTTTTGTCCTATTTTAGATGCACTAAGATGTAAGTATGAGAAACTAGACCAAAATTCTTGGTAAGATTTAGTGTTTTAAGTGCAGCTCAGCCTGCATGCTCTCCTGCTAATGCTACAACACTGTTATAACTTTATTACTTTTATTCCCGCTGATGCAAATATAAAAAGCGAAGTTTGTTTAGCTTTGTGGGTGTGGCTGTAAACACGTTTGAGTCATCAAATTTACAGGCTGCAGCGAACGCTCCATTCTTCTGCGCCGCAGTAAATCAGCTGCAGCCGCGTTTTTCTCCAGCTGATGCATCGACTCCACTCTGGCGATCTTTCCTCCTCGCAGGCTGAGCTGCTCCACCTCGAGAAAGTATCATTTAGCGAGGAAGTATTCATTCTGCCGAATGCTTTCAAGGAAACAAAAGAGGCAACATCTCTTACCGGTTCCAAATCGCGTTTGTTTTACAAATTTTACAAATGGCGCGCGAAGCAGTGAGAAGTTAACATTCAGCAGAAGAGGAGGAATGTTCACCAGAGCAACACGAGGATCCGTCCCGACACAACGGAAGAAAGTGAAGCTTCTTCCTTCTAAACAAAACTGGCGTCAAATGCAAATATTATTTTGTGCTGCACTAAAGATATTAACAAATGTATCCAGAGGTCATCAGAGGTCAAGCAGCCGCTGCACATTTATAATTTCAAACAATCATGGTGTCAATCAACTGTGCTACATTTGTGAAACAAATGTTTTCAAGTATGTAACCAGATGTAACCAAAGATTCACCTGCCTTTATACTAACTAAATTAAACAAAACTGGTGTAAATTTATTGTGCTGGTTTGTCAGATAATTGTGAGCAGAGCAGTTGATTGACATCAAATTTGTTTGTTTTTTTTTAAGTGGGAGAGACTAGTTGACCTTTGATAACTTCTAAATATATCTGGAAACATTTATTAGTATCCTTAACGTAACAGCGGCGCAAACATTTTAAATGTTTGACACCAAATTTGTTTAACTTCACTCAGATCTGTGTAGATCTGCTGTTTCTGGTCAAAAATCAAAAATTTAATTCTGTTAGTGGAAAATGAGTCTGAGTTCTGCTCCAAATAAAATACACACACATACACACACACAGACACACGCACGCACGCACGCACACACACACACACACACACAACACACACACACAGACACACACACACACTAAAAGTGTTTCCATTAAGTTTTGCAAAACACATCAATTTCGATCCAGTTGAAAAATCAACTCAACTCAGCGCAAAATTTTTCCCAAAGAACATGAGTTTTTTTTTTCTAAATTGCCGTGTTTCGATTAATCAAATTCATTTTCATAATTTCAGTTTGCACAGTTAATGGTTAATGGAAAGCATGGATAATCCACTGTGTGATACATAACAGAAGATGGAGGGAAACCCAGATGTATAATGGGAGAGTTACTGTAAAGGTTTGATGCTATCAAGCTTCTGCAGTGACATAAATGAAACCTTTAAAGTTTCTGGAATCAGTCAGCGTTTGCCTGTTGTTGCATAATTAGAGGACGGACCGACACGTTCTGCAGACAGTTTTATCCTGAGCAGGCTGCTCGCTAATCTCATAATTCAGAGTCTCATAATTTAGACACTGACACAAAACAGAGCCACAACTAAAAGCAAAATGTTCCTTAAAGCAGGATCTGGAGTTAACCATGAGGTTTCACATCTTCATCTACAAACTGCAGATCTGAAACTGTTTCTGTGCCTCTTCTCTCCATCCCTTCATGTTTCCTTTACTTCCTGATTTGCTGGTTTGATCTGAACAACATTCAGCGTAAAGCCGAGCCGATCAGCAGAGAGAACAGGAGGACAGGCAGTGATGCTCTGCAGAAACTCCAGCTGCCTCTCTGGTTGGTTCCAATACTGGGCCACCAAGCTGCTGCAAATCACCACCATTACCTTTTCAAATGGAAATAATTCATAACCATTCTTTAACAACGAAGGGAAATGTGCTTAGCTAGGCGCCACAGATCACCGGGTCGCTTCCGATGAAGAGCTTGGATGAGAGCAGACTTCCACTGGACCTGTGTGATGCTTTCCAGAGCTGATGGCTTTGCTGCTGCCGCGATGCGATCACATGTGACAGATAGTCGTTGCTGTGCAACAGCAGGGCGCCAACCTGCGCTCAGCCCCAGGACAGCCTGCTGTGAGCGTGGTCATGTCACTGCCATGCAACAAAATGCTACGATCAGCGCCGAGTGCTGCAAAATCCACTCACCCAGTCAGGACTCTGTCCGATCTGGTTTCTGTCCTGTTCTGACTGTAAATGTAGCGTTGTTCTACGTATGGAAACATTTGTTTGGCCTCGTTGGAACCTCTGTAGCTCTTTAATGAACAACAGATCGTATTTTAGCTGAAACAATGTAGCGCTGAATAAATCTGGTTCTCCTCATTCTCAGCTTAATCTGATGAACTAGACGCCTCTGAGTCAACATTTCACCCGGCTGTGCCAAACACAAACGCCATTCTCTTATTTCTCTGTATACCTGCTGTTGTTTTGCACTATTTTAAACAGATAACCGCGATCCAACATGAATCTTGTTAAACGGTGACCCGAGCTGCTGGCCGTCGGCCCGGCTCTCTGGATAGATTACTGCTTGGAGGTAATCCCGTCTGAAAATCGTTCTTAGTGTGAAGAGCGAGCTGGAAATCACCCCCACTCTGAGCTTAAAAGCTCTCAATATGTTCTCAGGTTTAACCAGGGAAAATGTTGCACGTCAGACTCATATTTCACAGTATTTGGGGATAAGTGTAGAGGAAAGTCGTGTCCTGAGAAACGGACGGTCTCATGTTTGTCAGAATATACTTCAATGAATAAAAGGGGTTTTAAAAGCTTAACAAACATCAAACAAAGCTGCAAATCCAAGTTATCTTGTGAATATAATAGTTTATAATCACAGAAAAACCATAATTTAGATGGTAATGGGCAAATAAAAAAGTAAAAGTTGTATAACTGGTCTAGGTCTACATTTTAAGTATTTGTAAGTGAATATAAATATGTTTCTTGTTCTCTTGTTAAAATCAATAAATATATGTTTAAAAAAAGTTGTATTACTGATCATCTCCTTCCCTAAAGAGAAAGAAATCTAAGATTGCCCCTTAAATTTATGATTTATTAGCAACAGCAAGCTTTATTTGAGAAACATTTATTTCAGATGTAAAAACAATACAGAAAAAACATTGTAAGCTGTTGAATGTCCATAAATAAAAGAAAATATTCTCACAACGACGTCCCCATGTTGTTTACACTGCAATGCAACCTGGGTAGATGACGTATGCTAGGTGGTACAATGTCCAGCCAGCACAGCAAGTTCTGCATCGTTCAGCCGCTTCAGTTTGAACCAGAGCAGGATGAAGGGAAAGGAAGATGAAACGGATGAAGAAGAGCAACTTAGCTGAACAAGACGGTATTTGTGCTGCCGCTACCTGGAAATGCTAACCTGGAGAGCATGTGCTGCAGAAAGCTCCAGTTTCCATATGAAGCTGTTTACGGTTAGCATCAGATCAAAACATTTACTCAGATATACCAGAATGGAGACTCTAACTTTACGCACCCATCTATTATCTTTCAATTTGGTTTCTTGTGTTAGTTCCTGCTGCTGGTTATAGCGTCTTCTTATGGTGTTAGCTTCTGCAAATAGCATTAGCTCCTGCTAACAGCATTAGCTTCTGCTGCTGGTGTTAGCATATGCTGACGGTGCTAGCTCTAGCTACTATAGTAAACAGTCACGTTGTTTTGCTTTGACAGATGTCTAAAGTATAAAACCTCCTGAAACTTTTAGGCGATTTGTCCAATCCAGACGTTTTGTGTTCTGCCCTCTTAGACCTCCATGACCTTTTTATGTTTTTAGACTGGAGTCTTTTATAACCTGCCCATATCATCAACTGTGCAGGTGAAAACATGATGATAATGGAGATATACAATTTTGAAGTGATTTTGAGTTTTGTGAATTTGTTATATCTGGATTCTCTGGTTTTCTATGCGGCTAAAATTAAAAACTGCAACCCTCCTGCAGACAGAGGAACTGTTTGTGTCACATGAAGCCACAGGGAGTCTAACTTGGTCTGCTCACCAATACATGATGCTGAACATTGGTCAGCTAAGTCATAAACCAGCCATGTGTCATCCTCAATCTGTTTCAGCTCGTTAGCCGGCTTGTTGACCTTTGCAGAGCAGCCAGGTGAGGACCACAGGTCCAAAACCGTCAGCTAGCAATGAGCCAGAGCTAATCGATATGCCTCGTCCTTCAGCCTGCAGCCACAGCCAGTCACTTTTAATGCCTGATTCATCCTGTGGGGGAAACATGCAATCAGCTGTGTCTGGACATTTTGTGTCCATTTTGTGTCCATTGAGTGATGGACGAGTGTCAACCAAACAATGAAACTAAAAAAAAAAGGTCAAAGCAGATCAATCACAACCTAAAAACCTCAACTCAAACAACGTTATTAATCCCAAAGGGAAACTCAGTGGTAGCCCACCAGCCCACACATTCACTTCCAACCAAAACTATTGATTAAACATAAACACAGCACAAGCACCAAACACAAGAAACAACTGAAAACAACAAAAAAGGCTCACCATAAATGGAGCGTTAAACTTTGCTGCAGTCCTGAATGCGTCATGAAAGCGTTGAAGTGCTGACGCTCTGCCTGCATCAGGTGCATCAGGGGAAAAACTTAAACGAGTTTGACCAATTCATGTCCAGCAGATCTTATTGGAGAATGTATTTGTGTCCTGCTCACCGGCAGAGACACAGTGAGCTGTAATTAGGTTCTGTCAGCAGTTCAGTTCAGTGAGGACGACGTCACGGCTTTCATTGAGATGAATATGTTTCTGGCCGGCTGATAATAGACGAAGAGGACTGCTGAGTCAACACCCAGGAAGAAAATGAGAATGACTTCCAGGTAACTTTCTTTGGAGGTCAGTCGACGGCGCTGAGCGCACTGGAGGGAAGCCGGAGCGTTTAAATTCACATTCAAGTACCAACAAAAGCTCTGAAAGGAAGAACAAGGTAAGACCGTCCTCCTGATTCCCTCCGGCTTCAGGACTGACGGCGCTGCAGAGAGGTGATTTATCTGGTCCATTCGCTCCTCTGGCACTCAAAGTCCACAAAAAGCTTTAAGAGCCCAGAAGAGAGGAGGAAATGAGGCGCTGCGAGGGCTTCTCTTCATCACCTCTGCAGCCCGGCCGCTGGGCCGTAAATCCTCCAGACAGACCATTTCGTTTGGTCTCAGAGGTCAAGGTCGCGGGACGGACCAGGTGACAAACGGTGAGGTCTAACGCCTCGCTGCAGTTCAGCATTAAGACATCATTTGGTCGGTTTGCAGAGCGTACAGAAAGCTGCCGGTGCCTCCATCACACCTAATGTTCCTGATATATACATCTAACTCGTGGTGAGAAGCAATTAAAGTTTTAAATAAAGTTAATTGCAATCTATCTTTTATTAAGCACATTTAATTAAAAACCAAACAAAATAAACAACATTCTCAATTCAAAACCCCTTTTTTGCAGCTAAATTACTCAATAAAAAGACATAGGAGCTAAAAAAATATTTACAGTTTTTAATCTGTTATTTCATTAAACATATTAAACCTAATCTAGTCATTCAGCTTTCCAGAGTTTCATGGAGCTTCTTTAAAAATGTGGACTGTAGACCCTGACATTAGCATTAGATGCTACATGTTTAGATGCTACTTTAGGCTAGCATAGCTTCGCTGATAGGCTAACTGCTTTTAGCACAACTTGAACACAACAATAGTCTTTTCAAATCAGATCATTTAGAAACAGAAATGATCTCCCATCAGGCAGAGAGAAGCAGCTTAGTCATCCATCACTGCTGTAGCTTGTGTGTCAGATTTATGAGAGCACCAGGAACACAATGCAAAGGTTTATATGTAATTAATTAATCACAACTAATACGTCGCAGCTCTGGCACTAATTATAACTTATTTAAACTGAATTTATCGTCGTCAAGAATGAATGTTGAAGTTGAGCTCTGTCTGGTTCACCATGCAGGCCGGAAACAGGGCTGTTGGGTTCGTCATGATGTGAGGTGGTTGAGTAGCGAGGTAAGATGCAGGCAGGCCAGGATGAAGATGAAGATTTTAATAACACACGGAACTGAACAACGGAGAGCACAACGAACACAGGGAAACAGACTGGTTACCCACGACGAGGATCCGACAAGAGACAAAGACAACAGGTGGACTTAAGTACACAGGGAGGGTAATCAGGAAACTACACAACAGGGAGGACAGGACAGAGACTCGCCGGAAACAGGACTAAACACAGAAAATCTCAAAAATAACTACACAGAAAAACACAGATCACAACAGGGTTTCCATACAGAACCACTAGGACAGTATTCCAGTTTTTATCAGGCACTCAGGACAGCAGCTGCAGAGCGACTGGAGCTCTCACATGTTCAAAAAGTCACCAACAACAGAAAAACAGCTCTAGATTTGGCAACAGCCACAAAGTCGAGAGAGTGAATGGCATCATGAACTCTTGGATGACCCAGAATGTTTTAGTAGCAAAGTAAAGATCGGTCGCCACTGGTGTTAATGAATAAAGAAGCTTCACCAAACACAATCAACCAATCGACCGACCTTTGACCTGTAGACCCTGAGAGGAATCAGGCTGTGGAGCAGGAACGGTCTGAACGCTCCAAACTTCTGAAACTTCCTCCACTAAATAAATGCAGCAGAATTAAAAGTTTGCCTTAACTTTGAGGATGGCAGGAACACAGCATAAGATTGGTACCAACATGAGGTTCTGGCACAACAGTCTGCAGCACTTTAATGCCAAATTGTCCTCCACAGTTGCTGCGCCAACAAAGCCCACCAGCCGGCTGCTTCCCCCTCCAGCTGGACTTCTCCGTATCGGCGCTGAAAGCCCCGCCGATGCAGGCAGGCATCACTCTTACATAACCAGCAAATGATCTGGAAGGAGCTTTAAGTTATTTCTCAGCTCAACAACTAGCCCTGTTCTCACTGAAAAACTGAGTCTTCTGGAGAGGCTGAGGAGTAATTTCACCAGATATGAAAAGTGTTTACTTCCTGATGTCATTTCCTGTCTTCACCCATGAGATATGTATGGAGACGGTGGACGAATAAAGCTTTCAGACTCTGGTAATTTTTGAAAAGTCTGGGAGGTTGTGGACAGAAATGTCACTGGGAAACTCGGCCTTTAAAAGCACAGAAAGCTCCGTCTCTGAGATGTCATTAAATATTAAGAGCGACTGAGTGCAGTGTCTGGTAACAGGGAGATTGTCTGAGATCAACCGCATGAAACGGGTGAGATGGAGGAGGCGGAGGGTGAGGGAGAGGTGAGAAGGACGGAGCTGGAGCTTCCTCCCTCCCAGAGGAGCAGCTTTCATTGGGCCGAGGCAGCGAGCCGCCGGTCCGGCCGGTCGATGAAAGCAGGAAAGAGAGACCAGTCATGAGCGCAGCTGAGCGAAACGCTACCTGGACAGGCTCAGGCTCAGGCTCAGGGTCCGGCTCAGGTTCAGGCTCAGGTTCAGGTTCAGGTTCAGGCTCAGGGTCCGGCTCAGGTTCAGGCTCAGGCTCAGGCTCAGAGTCCGGCTCCATCTCCGGCTCAGGCTCAGGGTCCGGCTCAGGCTCAGGCTCAGGGTCCGGCTCGGGCTCAGGCTCCGGCTCCGGCTCAGGTTCAGGCTCAGGCTCCGGCTCCGGCTCAGGCTCAAGCTCCGGCTCAGGCTCAGGCTTCGGCTCCATCTCAGGCTCCGGCTCAGGCTCAGGGTCCGGCTCAGGCTCAGGCTCGGCTCCGGCTCAGGCTCAGGCTCAGGGTCCGGCTCCGTCTCCGGCTTCGGCTCCGTTTCAGGCTCAGGGTCCGGCTAAGGCTCAGGCTCCAGCTCAGGCTCAGGGTCCGGCTCAGGCTCAGGGTCCGGCTCAGGCTCAGGCTTCGGCCCTCAGGCTCAGGCTCCGGCTCAGGCTCAGGCTCCGGCTCAGGCTCAGGCTCCGGCTCAGGCTCAGGCTCCGGCTCAGGCTCAGGCTCAGCTCCGGCTCAGGCTCCGCAAGGTCAAGACTCCGACACAGGCTGCCGAGTTCCTGAGCAAACGACGTTAGGAAGCAGAACCGAGCAGAGCTGAGGCCGACCATAAGAGGTCCAACACACCAACAGACCAGAAACCAAACGACATGAAACCAAACAGATCCAAACCAAACAGACCAGAACCAAACGGACAAACCAAACGGACCAGAACCAAACAGACAGAACCAAACGAGACCAGAACCAACAGACATGAAACCAACATGAGAACCAACAGACCAAACCAATCGACCAGAAACAAATGGACCAAACCAAACGGACAAACCCAAAAAGGATCCAGAACCAACCATGAACTAGAATCAAACATGACCAGAACCATACAAGAACCAGAGAACTTCCCTCTTCACCAAATGGAAACAAAAATGGAGTGATGTCGGATTTCAGAGATTGTCAGATTTATCTTTTGTCTTTAGCTTAACATGCTCAACTTGCATTTGTTTTGGTCGCATTTACCCAGAATGCCCTGCGTCGTAGTCCACTTCCTGCCTTTGGAGCGGTCTCTGGTTCGCTTAGCGTTCACACTGAAACCGAACCAAAGTTCACTTTAACTGAAAAGGGACTGAGGACCAAAATTAACTTTTCTGGTGCGAATACACATTAACACCTCACCCAACAGAACCAGACTTCCCAGACAAATGGTCCGAGTTGGATTAAAGCAGACTGAACAGGGCTGGGCTGCACAGTGGCGCGGTTGGTAGAGCTGTTGCCTTGCAGCAAGAAGGTTCTGGGTTTGATTCCCGGCCCCAGGCTTTCTGCAGTTTGCATGTTCTCCCTATGCATGCGTTGGTTTTCTCTGGGTACTCTGGTTTCCTCCCACAGTCCAAAAATATGACTGTCAGGTTAACTGGCCTCTCCAAATTGCCCCTAGGTATGAATGTGTGTGTGTGCATGGTTGTGTGTCTCTGTGTTGCCCTGCGACAGACCTGTCCAGGTGACCGTGCCTCTCGCCCGGAATGTCAGCTGGAGAGGCACCAGCCACCCTCCCGACCCCACAAAGGGGTGTAAAGATGGATCAACAGGGTTGGTGCGAATGCAGCCTAACAGAACTTTTATGCTGAACTCCTGTTGGATTTTGATCAGGCAGTAAAAAGAGTTACAAAAACCATTTCAACCTCAGGAGAGCTGAGGTGATGTGAAACATTTTCTCTGTTAGTTTGGTCTGGAGCCAAGATGAAACACAACTAAACTCACTGAACGCATAAAGGAACCACAGCAACACATCAGAGATAAAACGGACGGAGCTGTGAGAACTTTTACATTTAGAGTAAATAATTCATTTCCCATCTTCAAACGAGGCTTCCTTGATCAGCTGCGGTTGTTGGTGCAAACAGCTTCAGGAGGAAATCTCTGAAGACATGAGCCGTGCAGAAACGTGACGTCTGTTCAAAGCAAACGTCGCTGAACAGATATTTAAAAAACCCGTTTGATTGGCTGCAAGAGGCAAACAGGAAAGCTGTTTGAATGCTAAAATCTACAACACCCTCCTCTCCTGAGGGCTCGCTGAAGGCAACAAGATTGAAAACACACACACACACGTGCTGTCTCCGTGTCAAATCCACACTTGGCTTTTTTTGTGTTATTTTCCCGCCTCTATCTCCTCAGTGCAGCCGGCGCTCCGGTAAGCCCGGTTTGACCTTGAAAGAGGAAACGGGAAGTGCAGCTAATCAATGCGCACACGGCTCAGGGTGTGTGTGAGGAGAATACACACTGTTACTAGCGCCTTCATGATGCTAACGCGTCGTATTAGCATTCACACCAAATCCTCTTGCTGACCAGAACAACCTCATGGCTGTTTAACAGCAGAGAGGAGAACCAACAAACGAGAAGCTCAGTCAGACAAGGAAGGAGGAGAGAAGAGTAGAACCGGAGAGCAGCCAGTATTAACGAGCGATACGGCTCTCTGCACAGGGCGCATTCTGCCAGGGAGCGTCAGGAGAACAGACTGCCGGTTCCAGAAACCACACACTAAAAAGGTTCATGAAAGCACATGCAGAGTCAGTGAGACTCCACCGGACTGGCACAGAGTAAAAGAGTTCCCGGTTGCTTAACCTACAAATTCCAGATCTATGGAAAAAGACATTGACTCTGTTTGAGTTCAGGATGTTTCAATCTTCCTGACACCAGGCGTCCAGCCTGAGCCGTCCTAATCCCACCGCCACCGCTGCCATCACGCCACCGAGTCCCCCACCTGTCCCACTAGAGCCACACCTGTCCCACTGCAACCACACCAGTCCCACTGCAACACCTTCCACTGCACCACCTGTCCCACTGCAACCACACCTGTCCCACTGCAACCACACCTGTCCCACTGCAAACCGCCACGAGTCACACCTGTCCCACTGCAACCACACCTGTCCCACTGCAACCACACCTGTCCCACTGCAACCACACCTGTCCCACTGCAACCACACCTGTCCCACTGCAACCACACCTGTCCCACTGCAACCACACCTGTCCCACTGCAACCACACCTGTCCCACTGCAACCACACCTGCCACTCCCCACTGCAACCACACCTGTCCCTGCAACACACCTTCCACTGAACACGTCCCTGCACCACACCAGTCCACTGCCAACTGCCACCACCATGTCCCACTGCAGCCACACCTGTCCACGCCCACACCTGTCCACGCACCACACCTGTCACTGCAACCACACCCTCCACTGCAGCCACACCTCCCTGCACTCCCACTGCAGCCACACTTCCACTGCAGCCACACTGTCCATGAATCGGTCTTGTGAGCAGGTGAACAGGTGAGAGTCTGCAGGTGGGCTGAAGGTAAATCATCCTCCCCCCTGCAGGGATTACGGCAGGTTGGTGGAGACACAAGCAAAGACGCATCTCGACACAGCTGGATGCTAATTAATGCTCTCATCAGCCATTAATCCCACAGATCACCGACTTATGCAAAGCATGACTTTAATTATCCTGTCAGCAGGCAGGAGTCTGTCAGCCATGACAAACTCCACCCTGGAAAGGAGACCTTTACCCACAGACACTCAATTACATGTTTGCAACCATCTCCATTTAACATCTAGGCTAAACTTTCTTCTTGTTCCACTTATTTCTCCTGCTCTGGTAAATTCAGACTTACTCTAAACAAAATAAAAGTAATGATCATTATTTGTAATTTTTTTTGTACTTTGGTCAACTTTTTCTGACATATGAATTCCTAAAATGTCAAGAGCTGCTGCAAAGTTTCCATCATAAAACTCAAGTGTTTTGCCTGTAAATGTTTAATGTTCAGGCAAAAAGAGGAAAAAGCTTCTCTGCTGCAGTGTTTGGTTTAGTTTGGTTTAGTTTTCAGACGGTCCCACTCAGTCCCAATGCAGACATAGTCAAACTTTTTCTCTCCATTAAGCCGTGATGAAGAGATAATTAGAGGCTTTTACTGTTAAATTTCTCCATTTAGGTACTGAAACCTGAGCTCAGATAAACCTGAGTCCCAGTAAGTGTCAGAGATTTGGCTGTTTGTTGTGTGAGCAGTGCAGGATGCAGTCGGCTGCAGCTCTTCTGCTGCAGCCTCAGACCGAGGGTCGGTGGAGCTGCAGCG
The DNA here is from genome assembly GCA_033032245.1 of Poecilia picta. Taxonomy (NCBI): domain Eukaryota; kingdom Metazoa; phylum Chordata; class Actinopteri; order Cyprinodontiformes; family Poeciliidae; genus Poecilia; species Poecilia picta. The sequence continues at coordinate 2,869,647 of CM065369.1, read as the reverse complement.
CTGCAGCGCTCCAGGCTGCACTGAGCATGCTCAGTGGGTCTTACTGTGGGCGGCATCGTGAGGAACCCAGCAGAACTCTGTCAGGTATTCCTGGAGTTCCCCTGATGCCTCTGAGCTGCGTCAACACAGGAGCTGAAAATAAGTCCTGGCTGCAAACTGACACGCTTTTTTTTACCAGTTCTGCTGCGAATAAAAAGATTACGAATGAATTTATCATATGACTAAGATAAACCCGTGTGATCTGATGTAAAACTTTATTTGCTTTAAATTCTGCAACAAGGTAAAACTACAAACATGAACGTTCTGTTAATGTTGGTGTCCACATTTACTGGCACCTTGAAATCCCACATTAAGAAGAAACCACTGGCTCTCCTAACACTTTCTCTAAAATAAACATAATCAAAGCATTTTAAAGCTGAAAGCTGATCACGGCGTCTGCAACGTTCTATAAGTAAATCTGCAACACAGAACCCATAGTGCCGCCACAAGAACCTCACATTACATAGATGTTCAAACGTTTTTGTCTTCTTTTTTAAAACCAACTGAAAAATTCAATATGGCCGCCATTTGAATTTTGCTTTTGGTCATCAAAGAAAATTTATTTTTGCACTAATTTTGTCAACATTTATCCCAGATGAAGCGTTTTGTTGTAAATCATATGACCATCAATATCTGCCATGGAAAATAAATTTTTGCACTAAAATGACCAACCAGATGAATGTGTATAGTGTCTGATCATAACCTTCATACTGTGAACCATAGAAATCATTACGTATGTTCTTCATCTTGCATTTCCATCTTCTGGCGGACATTTTTCAAAATGGCTGCCATAGATAAGGAGAAAATAGGTTTGGACTAAAATAATCGTAGCAACTGCCAGTGATGAGCACAGAAAACCAGAACGTTAGTTCAGTAATTCACTGAATCTTAGCGGTAAATTAGCAGAAGCTAACGCCAAACCGCTAAACACATAAAACATTACAGAAGTTATTGCTAAATGACTAAAAAGAAGAAAAAAAAACCTAGCAGAAGCTAATGCTAATATTAAGATGTCAGTCTGTCTCACTGGTGTGAAATTCGCAAACGGCAAAGTCTTATGTTTTTGATTTTGCCACATATTGTTTCTTAACGTTTTATAAATATTATGACCAAAGTTGAAAATGTACAAAGCGACAAACTTCATTAAAATGGGGAACGTTTTATTACAATAATTGGTTTAAAAATCTCAAAAATCCCCAAATTCAGTTGGTAAAGAGAAACATGAAAACATGACCTGATGGGTCAGGATACATATTTTTATGTCTTTTTAAAAATTGTTAATGTTATAATTTGCACTATTGGTCCAAAGGAAACATTCAGGTCTGACTGGAATGTCCTGAACTTTGTGGGATGATGAATCCAAATGGTACGATCCTTCCTTATTCATTGTTCTCTGCTGAATTAAACATGTTGCTGCTCAGGTAGAAAGTTTGGTCTCTGTTTTATAAAACCCTCCTACCAGGGCCTGTAAGCCTTTAAGACCCTCTCTATGTGAGTTATGGCAGCATCCCGGCATTGATTTTGGTATTCTCAGCATCGCGGCTCATGTTTCGAGCTGCTTTTGTCTCCGTTTATACTAATGTCTGATCCATCAGGGCTCCAGATTGAATTTAGACCCATTTTGCGACCGCTCCTGGAGAGAGCGCGGTTAATCTCATGAGAGAGAGAGAGAACATTCGGGTCCACGCAGACTGATTTGTTGCAGATTCCTCTCGACAATAAGAGGAGGAATCAGCCGGTGTTATCAAGCTGCAAAAGGCAAAACCCAATTCCACAGCAGACATAACTCCAGCTGAGATATTAGAGGCAGAATGAATGCTGCTGTTATCAGCGTGTCCTGCTGGGGAAGGGGAAGCTGAGGCTTGCATTGGACCAGCTAACAGCTTCTGCAGGAATGCTGTCCACTAATTGATCTGCAGAAGATGCCGAACTTACAAAAAATGCAAGCTGAGTCTGTGAGTCAAAGGTGTTAAAAAAGAGCAAAGTTTCCACAGATGAACAATCAGTGTGGCTGATTGAATCCCAGCCGCGCTTGTCTGGCACCTCTAGCACGTTTCTCTAGTGAGATTTTCACCTTTAAGAGTGAAAATGTCGCGGCAGAGAATCCAAACCCAGCTGAGAACCAGCCTCTGCTGCTGCAACAACCAGCAATCATGACAATCTTTACTTCATTTCAGGACGTCTGGAAGCTCCGTGTTGGTTTCTCTGCCGCTCCGTCAAAACAATCCCACAGCTTGATGGATGCATAGAAAAGTTAATTTTATACAAATGCAGAAAATTCCAGCTCTAACAACTAACAGCAGATGCAAACTAGCTTTTAGCATTTAATATTTTTAGGAGAATAAGTTATAAAACACTTTTCAGAACCTTTTCCAATCACAAAGTCAAAGTTCAGTGGCTTCCAGAAATATTCACATCTCTTAAACTTTCCCACCTTTTGTCAAGTTACAACAACAAACCTCAAAGTGTTTTTGGGGATTTTAAGACGCACCAACACAACGTGGCGCTTAAGTTACTGATTTATGTCGATCCTTCCAGTGGTGGAGAAAGTACTCAAAAAATTTACTTAAGTAAAAGTACAAATACACAGTCAAAAATGTACTCAAGTAAAAGTCAAAGTATCACATTAACATTTTACTTAAGTAAAAGTCAAAAAGTACTGGCTTTTAAAAATACTTAAGTATTAAAAGTAAAAGTACTTGATGAATACATAACCTCATCACTAATATCATTAAGTGAACCGATTGTATTTAATCTTAATACATCAGAAATGTGCCATTTTAATGATCACTACCACAGATTAAACATGTTCTTATTGTGTTTATTCTCTGTAACATAGTTTAGACTTAGATATGTGATTCTATGAATCATTATGTCAGGGATGGAAACATCTTGTCTCCTGTCCTAATAGCATAAACTTCATTAGTGACATTTATTTAGAAAGAAATCCAACAGAAAGGGGATGGAAAGAAGGTGTTGAGGGAGAAGATGCAACCAAGGAGCCACGTAGCAGAGTTATAGTCAAGACCACCGAACCAGAGACCAAGACCAGCCCTGCGCTACATGACACAATAAAATTAAGTTTACCAATCAAAACTGGTTTTCATGTTGATCTGAAAGATCCACATTCCCATAGAAACACCTAGATATTAAATACTTACAGCTGAAATATATTAACCAGTATCAATTAAAACTCATTTCATTCTGTTTTGCTTTCATCGCTGTGCTACAATCCAGAGACTCTCCTGCTGTCCCTATAAAAATAACGCCCTGGGCTGTTGCCCATATTGCCCATGTCAGGAACCACAACTGAAACATTTCAATTAAAGGTAAATAACGTTCAACTATGAAAACTGTCCAACAGCAACTAGTAACCAAGCAGAAGGAGAACCGTGACTGATCTCACCTCCATCCCACTGCGATGTTTAACACCATGACACAGAGCATCAATGAGCTGCTCTGTGTTCATACTTCAACTTTTACTTATTCCCAATTAAATATATATATACAGTATATATATATATATATATATATATATATATATATATATATATATATATATATATATATATATATATATATACACAGTCCAGTCACATTAATGTGACCATCTGTCAAAAGCCAGAATAACCACCTTTCGCAGAGGTTGTTCTGGTCAGCAGGAAGAGAGTCACTTAGGTCCCTGAAGGTCTTCTCTGGGATGTTGAGCCATGCCGACTCTAATTCCGTGGCCAGCTGCGCTAGATTACGCGGTTGAGGATCCATGGCGCGAACAACTCGATCGAGATGGTCCCACAGATGCTCGATTGGGTTTAAGTCAGGTGAGTTTGCTGGCCAGGGGAGGACGGTAAACTCATCCTGGTGCTCTTCGAACCACGCACGTACACTGGCAGCTGTATGGCACCTCGCATTGTCCTGCTGGAAGATGCCATCATCCTGAGGAAAAACAATGCGCATGTAGGGGTGGACATGGTCCGCAAGGACAGATGCGTACTTGTATTGATCCATCGTGCCTTCCACAATAATCAGTGAACCCAGAGAATGCCAGGAAAACATTCCCCAGACCATAATGCTCCCGCCTCCAGCTTGGACCGTTCCTGCAATGGTTGCAGGGTGGTTCCTTTCAGAGGTTTCACGCCTTATACGCCAACGTCCATCTGTCCGATGGAGCATAAAACGCGATTCATCTGAAAACGCTACCTGTCGCCACTCAGTGGACGTCCAGCTGCTGTACTGGCGTGCAAATTCTAGCCTTCGTCGTCGATGAACACCAGTCAGCATAGGTGCACGAACCAGGCGTCCGCTTCGGAGGCCCAGACGCAGCAATGTTCGCTGAATAGTGGTTTGGGAGACACTTGTGGTAGCCCCTTGGTTCATTTTAGTGGTCAGTTGCTCAACGGTAGCCCGTCTATCTGCCCGAACGCATCTCCGCAACCGTCGTTCGCCTCTGTCATCTATGGCCCGTGGTGCACCACATTTGCCACGTCGTTGATTTTGGACAGTCCCATTTTGCCATGCACGGTACACTTTTACCACGGCGGCACGCGAACAGTTCACAAACTCAGCCGTTTCGGAAATGCTTCCACCCTTGGCCCGAAAGCCAATGATCATGCCCTTTTGGACGTCAGATAAATCGCTTCGTTTCTGCATTACGCCAACGATTGAAATGTTTTCCGAAGCCCACACACACCCTTTATATACGCTCAACTGCACTGTGCTGCCACCTGCCTTCTGTGATTGGTTATTTAACTCTGAAGTGGAAAGTACGTGGTGGTCACATTAATGTGACTGGACTGTGTTTTTTATATATATATATATATATATATATATATATATATATATATATATATATATATATATATATATATATACTGTATATATGTATATATACTGCAGTGAACAAGAACAAAGAGGCTCTCAGTGAGGCTTCAGTTCTTAGGACTCAGTAAAGATCCGTCCAGAAGAATCGGATCGTTACTGAATGTTAAATCACTGCAGACTTTGGCACCAGCGTTGTTCCATACATGCGACACCTCAGTCAACAATAATTCAGCGCATGAGCGACAAACTGTTTTTCCTCACGGATGCAACATATGTGTCTCTGTACAGCTTAGCTTAGCTTAGCTTAGCTTAGCCGTCCACAGATCTTAGCTTCTTTAATCTTTCCTTCCAAGTGACGCTAAAAGCTCCACCGTCTGTGAAACGAAGCGCTGCTGATTTTACATGTCGCCATATTTATGATTTATGCCGCTATTATCGATTAGACAGACATTTTCTCCCGCTCAGAGGAAACCACTGCGCATGTCTGGAGCTCCGCGTACGAGTAAAGGTGGAGGCGATGGATGACAACAGACACTAAGTCACGTTATTGCTTGGATTTTACGGCGCCACCTTAAATCCCTGAACTTCACATTTAAACGGACATAAAGCTCAACGAGATTTGGATGTAACGAGTAACGCGAGACTTTGTAGAAATGTAGTGAAGTAGAAAGTACAGATATGTAGTGAAATGTAGTGGAGTAAAAGTAGAAAGTGTCCATTATTAAATCTACTTAAGTAAAGTCGGTGGCCCAACTACAAATTATTCAGGTGGAGGCGAAAACATAAATCTTCCCTGCTAGGCTAAATCCTTCTAGCACAACTTTCCACACAACAATAATCTTTTCCAGCATCCAATCAGATCATTTTATGGTTCTTAACAGTTAAAATCTGTTTAATTAACTAATCAAAATACGCAGCAAACAGGTGCAAAATGAAACCTTTTAACTGCAAAACACTGTGGGAAGAAAAACCGGTGGTGGCAGCATGATGCTGTGGGGAAGCTGAGACCTGAGCAGGTTCAGCTTCCAGCAGGATAACGATCTGAAACATTCATCCAGAACCGCAGAGCAGTTCAGGACAAGGCTTACTGTGTCAGAACGGCCTAGTCAAAGTTCAGACTTTATTTCAGTTGAGTCTGTGGTGAAATGAAAGTTCACAGACATTCTGTGTTCCAGGAGGCTGGTAGAGACGCACTAATGATACATCGGATCTACAAAGAGAAGGGCTGAATTTAAACATTTCAGAGATTTTCCTACAATATTCCTCACACCTCCAGACTTAACAGCTTAAAAACTAAAGACAAAGGAGGAGGAAAGACTGGAGCAGAGGAACTGAAGACAAACCCACTCAGCTTCTGTAAAGCAGCAAATGTTTGTCTGCGTGAGTAAACAGATTTTATCATAAGACAACAAGCTGCAGCTCCGGGTCTGACGCTCCACCATCAGACCTTCAGCTTCATGCAAATCAAGATTCATTCACTTGCTAATGTGTCTCCAGAACGTTCTGATCAGATCCTACTTCCAGTGAATACAGTCAATAAAAGGTTTTTAAATTAGATTTGAGCTAATAACGTGAAGTGAGCAGCTGAGCAGAAGCCCGGTGTGGCCGGTAGGGGGCGCCGCTCCTCTCACACCGGCTGGCGGACAGTTCCGGGTGCTGAAAGCTCAGCAGCCCGAAAAACTGCAGACAAACCGACTGACACATGAGATTAGGAGAAACAGGAAGCAGGTTCCTGCTCTGCCCCACGGAAAACTCAGGAAAATCACCTAAAGACAGAGATTCTGAACCTGAAGCAGCAGCGAGAGGAGGAGAGGAGAGGAGGAGACAGGAGAGGAGGAGACAGGAGAGGAGGAGACAGGAGAGGAGGAGGCAGGACAGGAGGAGACAGGAGAGGAGGAGACAGGAGAGGAGGAGAGCAGGAGAGGAGGAGACAGGAGAGGAGGAGACAGGAGAGGAGGAGACAGGACAGGAGGAGACAGGAAGAGGAGGAGACAGGAGACAGGAGAGGAGAGACAGGAGACAGGAGAGGAGGAGACAGGAGAGGAGGAGAGGAGGAGACAGGAGAGGAGGAGACAGGAGAAGGAGGAGGAGGAGGAGACAAGAGAGGAGGAGACAGGAGAGGAGGAGACAGGAGAGGAGGAGAGGAGGAGACAAAGAGAGGAGGAGACAGGAGAGGAGGAGACAGGAGAGGAGGAGACAGGAGACAGGAGAGGAGAGAGACAGGAGACAGGAGAGGAGGAGACAGGAGAGGAGGAGAGGAGGAGACAGGAGAGGAGGAGACAGGAGAGGAGGAGAGGAGGAGACAAGAGAGGAGGAGACAGGAGAGGAGGAGACAGGAGAGGAGGAGAGGAGGAGACAAGAGAGGAGGAGACAGGAGAGGAGGAGACAGGAGAGGAGGAGACAGGAGAGGAGGAGACAGGAGGAGGAGGAGAGGAGGAGACAAGAGAGGAGGAGACAGGAGAGGAGGAGACAAGAGAGGAGGAGACAGGAGAGGAGGAGACAGGAGACGAGAGGAGGAGACAGGAGAGGAGGAGACAGGAGAGGAGGAGAGAGGAGGAGACAAGAGAGGAGGAGACAGGAGAGGAGGAGACAGGAGACGAGAGGAGGAGACAGGAGAGGAGGAGAGGAGGAGACAGGAGAGGAGGAGACAAGAGAGGAGGAGACAGGAGAGGAGGAGACAGGAGAGAGAGAGGAGGAGACAGGAGAGGAGGAGACAGGAGAGGAGGAGAGGAGGAGACAAGAGAGAGGAGACAGGAGAGGAGGAGACAGGAGAGGAGGAGACATGAGAGAGGAGAGGAGGAGACAGGAGAGGAGGAGACAGGAGAGGAGGAGAGGAGGAGACAGGAGAGGAGGAGACAGGAGAGGAGGAGAGGAGGAGACAGGAGAGGAGGAGACAGGAGACAGGAGAGGAGGAGACAGGAGAGGAGGAGAGGAGGAGACAGGAGAGGAGGAGACAGGAGAGCAGGAGAGGAGGAGACAGGAGACAGGAGAGGAGGAGACAGGAGAGGAGGAGACAGGAGAGGAGGAGAGGAGGAGACAGGAGTGGAGGAGACAGGAGAGGAGGAGAGGAGGAGACAGGAGAGGAGGAGACAGGAGACAGGAGAGGAGGAGACAGGAGACAGGAGAGGAGGAGACAGGAGAGGAGGAGAGGAGGAGACAAGAGAGGAGGAGACAGGAGAGGAGGAGACAGGAGAGGAGGAGAGGAGGAGACAAGAGAGGAGGAGACAGGAGAGGAGGAGACAGGAGAGGAGGAGAGGAGGAGACAAGAGAGGAGGAGACAGGAGAGGAGGAGACAGGAGACAGGAGAGGAGGAGACAGGAGAGGAGGAGACAGGAGACAGGAGAGGAGGAGACAGGAGAGGAGGAGACAGGAGAGGAGGAGAGGAGGAGACAAGAGAGGAGGAGACAGGAGAGGAGGAGACAGGAGAGGAGGAGAGGAGGAGACAAGAGAGGAGGAGACAGGAGAGGAGGAGACAGGAGACAGGAGAGGAGGAAGGAGGAGACAAGAGAGGAGGAGACAGGAGAGGAGGAGACAGGACAGGAGGAGACAGGAGAGGAGGAGACAGGAGAGGAGGAGACAGGAGAGGAGGAGACAGGACAGGAGGAGACAGGAGAGGAGGAGACAGGACAGGAGGAGACAGGAGAGGAGGAGACAGGAGACAGGAGAGGAGGAGACAGGAGACAGGAGAGGAGGAGACAGGAGAGGAGGAGAGGAGGAGACAGGAGAGGAGGAGACAGGAGAGGAGGAGAGGAGGAGACAAGAGAGGAGGAGACAGGAGAGGAGGAGACAGGAGAGGAGGAGAGGAGGAGACAAGAGAGGAGGAGACAGGAGAGGAGGAGACAGGAGAGGAGGAGACAGGAGAGGAGGAGACAGGAGAGGAGGAGAGGAGGAGACAAGAGAGGAGGAGACAGGAGAGGAGGAGACAAGAGAGGAGGAGACAGGAGAGGAGGAGACAGGAGACGAGAGGAGGAGACAGGAGAGGAGGAGACAGGAGAGGAGGAGACAGGAGAGGACGGAGGAGAGGAGAGGAGGAGACAGGAGAGGAGGAGACAGGAGAGGAGGAGACAGGAGAGGAGGAGGCAGGACAGGAGGAGACAGGAGAGGAGGAGACAGGAGAGGAGGAGGCAGGAGAGGAGGAGACAGGAGAGGAGGAGACAGGAGAGGAGGAGACAGGACAGGAGGAGACAGGAGAGGAGGAGACAGGAGACAGGAGAGGAGGAGACAGGAGACAGGAGAGGAGGAGACAGGAGAGGAGGAGAGGAGGAGACAGGAGAGGAGGAGACAGGAGAGGAGGAGAGGAGGAGACAAGAGAGGAGGAGACAGGAGAGGAGGAGACAGGAGAGGAGGAGAAGGAGGAGACAAGAGAGGAGGAGACAGGAGAGGAGGAGACAGGAGAGGAGGAGACAGGAGAGGAGGAGACAGGAGAGGAGGAGAGGAGGAGACAAGAGAGGAGGAGACAGGAGAGGAGGAGACAAGAGAGGAGGAGACAGGAGGAGGGAGGAGACAGGAGACGAGAGGAGGAGACAGGAGAGGAGGAGACAGGAGAGGAGGAGAGGAGGAGACAAGAGAGGAGGAGGAGACAGGAGAGGAGGAGACAGGAGACGAGAGGAGGAGACAGGAGAGGAGGGAGAGGAGGAGACAAGAGAGGAGGAGACAAGAGAGGAGGAGACAGGAGAGGAGGAGACAGGAGACGAGAGGAGGAGACAGGAGAGGAGGAGACAAGGAGAGGAGGAGAGGAGGAGAGACAAGAGAGGAGGAGACAGGAGAGGAGGAGACAGGAGAGGAGGAGACATGAGAGGAGAGAGAGGAGGAGACAGGAGAGGAGGAGACAGGAGAGGAGGAGAGGAGGAGAAGGAGAGGAGGAGACAGGAGAGGAGGAGAGGAGGAGACAGGAGAGGAGGAGACAGGAGACAGGAGAGGAGGAGACAGGAGAGGAGGAGAGGAGGAGACAGGAGAGGAGGAGACAGGAGACAGGAGAGGAGGAGACAGGAGACAGGAGAGGAGGAGACAGGAGAGGAGGAGACAGGAGAGGAGGAGAGGAGGAGACAGGAGTGGAGGAGACAGGAGAGGAGGAGAGGAGGAGACAGGAGAGGAGGAGACAGGAGAAGGAGAGGAGGAGACAGGAGACAGGAGAGGAGGAGACAGGAGAGGAGGAGAGGAGGAGACAAGAGAGGAGGAGACAGGAGAGGAGGAGACAGGAGAGGAGGAGAGGAGGAGACAGAGAGGAGGAGACAGGAGAGGAGGAGACAGGAGAGGAGGAGAGGACGAGACAAGAGAGGAGGAGACAGGAGAGGAGGAGACAGGAGACAGGAGAGGAGGAGACAGGAGAGGAGGAGACAGGAGAAAGGAGAGGAGGAGACAGGAGAGGAGGAGACAGGAGAGGAGGAGAGGAGGAGACAAGAGAGGAGGAGACAGGAGAAGGAGGAGACAGGAGAGGAGGAGAGGAGGAGACAAGAGAGGAGGAGACAGGAGGAGGAGGAGAAGGAGACAGGAGAGGAGGAGACAGGAGAGGAGGAGAGAGGAGACAAGAGAGGAGGAGACAGGAGAGGAGGAGACAAGAGAGGAGGAGACAGGAGAGGAGGAGACAGAGAGAGGAGGAGACAGGAGAGAGGAAAGGAGGAGACAGAGAGGGAGGAGACAGGAGAGGAGGAGACAGGAGAGGAGGAGGAGACAAGAGAGGAGGAGACAGGAGAGGAGAGACAGGAGACAGGAGAGGAGGAGAGGAGGAGACAGGGAGAGGAGGAGACAGGAGAGGAGGAGACAAAGAGAGGAGGAGACAAGAGAGGAGGAGAAGGAGGAGACAAGAGAGGAGGAGACGGGAGAGGAGAAGAGAGGAGGAGACAGAAGAGGAGGAGACAGAGAGAGGAGACAGGAGAGGAGGAGAGGAGGAGACAAGAGAGGAGGAGACAGGAGAGGAGGAGACAGGAGAGGAGGAGAGAGGAGACAGGAAGGAGGAGACAGGAGAGGAGGAGACAGGAGAGGAGGAGACAGGAGAGGAGGAGAGAGGAGACAAGAGAGGAGGAGACAGGAGAGGAGGAGACAGGAGAGGAGGAGACAGGAGACAGGAGAGGAGGAGACGAGAGAGAGCGAGAGGAGGAGACAGGAGAGGAGGAGACAGAGGAGGAGGAGACAAGAGAGGAGGAGACAGGAGAGGAGGAGACAGGAGAGGAGGAGACAGGAGAGGAGGAGACAGGAGAGGAGGAGACAGGAGAGGAGGAGACAGGAGACAGGAGAGGAGAAGAGAGGAAGGGAGACAAGAGAGGAGGAGACAGGAGAGGAGGAAGACAAGAGAGGAGGAGACAAGAGAGGAGGAGACAGGAGAGGAGGAGACAGGAGAGAGGAGACAGGAGAGGAGGAGACAGGGAGGAGGAGACAGGAGGAGGGAGGAGACAAGAGAGGAGGAGGACAAGAGAGGAGGAGACAGGAGAGGAGGAGACAGGAGAGGAGGAGACAGGAGAGGAGGAGACAGGAGAGACAGGAAGGAGAGGAGGAGACGGAGGAGGAGACAAGAGAGGAGGAGACAGGAGAGGAGGAGACAAGAGAGGAGGAGACAAGAGAGGAGGAGACAGGAGAGGAGGAGACAGGAGAGGAGGAGACAGGAGAGGAGGAGACAGGAGACGAGGAGACAGGAGAGGAGGAGAAAAGAGGAGGAGACAGGAGAGGAGGAGACAAGAGAGGAGGAGACAGGAGAGGAGGAGACAGGAGAGGAGGAGACAGGAGAGGAGGAGACAGAGAGGAGAGGACAGGAGAGAGAGACAGGAGAGGAGGAGACAAGAGAAGAGAGGAGAGAGGAGACAGGAGAGAGGAGACAGGAGGAGGAGACAGGAGACGGAGACAGGAGAGGAGGAGAAGGAGAGGAGGAGACAGGAGAGGAGGAGACAGGAGAGGAGGAGACAAGAGAGGAGGAGACAGGAGAGGAGGGAAGGACAGAGAGGAGGAGAGGAGGAGACAAGAGAGGAGGAGACAGGAGAGGAGGAGACAAGAAGGAGAGACAGGAGAGGAGGAGACAAGAGAGGAGGAGACAAGAGAGGAGACGAGAGGAGGAGACAGGAGAGGAGGAGACAAGAGAGGAGGAGACAGAGGAGGAGACAGGAGAGGGACAGGAGAGGAGCAGGAGAGGAGAGCAGGAGAGGGAGGAGGAGAGACAAGAGAGGAGGAGACAGGAGAGGAGGAGGAGACAAGAGAGGAGGAGACAGGAGAGGAGGAGACAGGTGAGGCGCTGAAGACTCACCTGGTTGGTGAAGAAGCGCGCGCTGTCGGAGAGGAGCAGCTGCACCAGGATGTGCAGGCCGGAGGTGAGGAGTCCGGCCAGGATGGCCCAGGTGAGCGGCAGCGGCAACATGCTGTAGGTGGCGAACAGCGTGAACAGGACGTAGCCCACGCCGTCCCCCAGCAGCCCGTAGCCCAGGCCGGCCGCCAGGATCTGCGTGGCCATGGCCACCCAGGTGACCACGCCGCTGTACTGCAGGTAGCTGTGCGACGTGGTGTCCTTCCGCACCACCACTAAGGCACAAATGACCACCTCTATGCCGGTGAAGAAGCCCAGCAGGGTCCCCTTGATGGGGTCCATGGGGGTGGAGGCCAGCGTGAGGTGCAGCACCAGCAGCGTCAGCTTGGTCACCACGTCCAGGATGTTCATCACCACCACGGACTTCCGCCGCTGGCCCAGGAAGTAGCGCTGGTAGAGCCGCTCCAGGTCGCGCGACTTGAATGCGTTCCGCAGCGTGGGGAAGATCACGCCCCGGTACGTGTAGCCCCAGTTCAGGAAGAAGTCCGAGTTACTGGGCGCGCAGTCGATCTGCAGGAAGCCCAGGTCGCTGCTCGCGCGCTCGGGAAACACTTTGGTCCCGCCGTTGTTGTGCCGGTCGCCCACCGAGGTCCGACCCGCGGACTGTTTCCGCGCGTCCTGGATCGGGTCGAACGGCTCGTCTTTGGCCCCGCCGCCGCCGCCGCCGCCGCCGCCGCCCTGCTCGTGGATGAAGCGCTGCTCGGTAATGTGCCGCACCGCGTTCTGCCACAGCAGCCGCTTGGGCCGCGCGCTGCCGCCGCCGCCGCCGCCGCCGCGCTGCTCGGCGTCTTGTTGATGGTGTAAAGCTCCTCGCTGGCGCTGGAGCAGCGAACCTCCGACAGCTCCATGTCCGCCGCTCAGCTCCGGTCGCCTGTCTCACCGTCTCCTGTCCTCCGGACTCTCAGTCGGATCAGCGGTTCTGGGGACACGACGTCTTCTCGTGCGCATCGAACCGAGGGCGCGCGCTTTTCTTTCGGGTTGGGGTGGGAACGGCGCGGGGCGCAGCGCGGCTGGAGGTCATGGTAGAGACAGCGGATCCCTTACAGAACCTTTCGAACCGATCCCGCCTCTGCCGGACCCGCCATCATGAGCCCCGCGTGGGAAAATCACCGCGTGGCGCGTCCGAGCAGCAGCTCGAGCCGCTGTGACCGGACCGCGGGAACCATCGGGGGGTCGCGGCGCCACGCACAGCCCGACCGTGGAGCGGAAAGAGACGGGTCGGAGGAACCAGGTCCAACCGAACCGGAACCAGAACCAGAGCGGGGTTAACACGCTGCAGGAATTCCCAGTTTTCCTTTAAAGATTCCCAGAAGAATCACGAGGCGTGGAGAAAAAAAGAAAAGCAGAAGAAGAAGAACCTCATAAAATCCGGTTTATGAATCCAGAGGAAATTCAGACCCTCAAACTTGTTGCTGCGCGCGAGCCTCGACCTCCAGGATCCCGCGTGGATCAAAGCTCCGTCCCGCGCGTGGCGTGGAAACACCTGTCAGCGCGAGGCGAACATCCAACCGGTGACTGAATGACGCGTCCGACTCGAGCCGAGGCTGATCTTCATCTCCTCCTCTTCCTCCGGTCTCCGGTTCCTCCTCCGCGGTGTTTCTGAGCCGCGGCGGCCGCGTGCAGAGGCGCAGAGAGCGGCGGCTGGTCCGCTGCGCTCCGCTCCGCCCGCTCGGTTTGACGTCACCCTCCGTGTGTCTGCGCTCCCTCTCTCCTTTCCTCTCCTCTTCTCTCCTCCCTCCTCTCCTCTCCTCCCTCCTCTCCTCTCCTCCCTCCTAACGGTCTCATCCCACGCGCCTCAGCTCATCCTTTTGTCTGCTGACGCGCGCGCCGCGCGCCGCCGCGCCTCCTTCTTCCTCTCCGCCGCTTCGCGCCTCCTTCCGTATCTGGGTCACTTTTGGATCATCCAGCCCACATTCTGGATCCGTTCCCACGGATTTCCTCGGGATTTTAGCTGAAATGCTGCAAACTTGACTCTACTTACGGCAACCTGGCAAAACATTATGACCACTAACGGGGATCCTCTGTTTATCCTGATGTTACAGTTTGAACATAACAGACAGATTTGCGGTCTGGACTTTGACTAAGCCCTTCTAACACATATTTGGAATAATATGACGCGTCCATGACTGTAGATCAATAACGGTACAAATGGACATTTTAAACGTCTTAAATGGAAATTGTTCGGTATATCGCAAACTATTTTTAAGTTTAAGTTTAATTTTTAAGTGTTTTACTTTTAAAATGTAGGGCCAGGAGGGCGCGCGGGCCATCGGGAGGTTCGGGTCGGTTCCAGGCCGGACCAATCAGCAGTCAAAATCTTGTGTTGTTGTTTGTTTGTTTTACCCCTAAAGCTCATCCCAGACACCCACCATCAAACCGCTCAGGTGTTTCAGGCCGGAGCAGCTTTTATTCCGCCTCCATGTTTTCAGTGAACCAGTTTGGCTGAAGGTCAAAATGTTTTCACTGATCAGAGGAACTTGTTTCTGTGTTTCTGTCTTACCTCGTTATGGTTTTTCTTTAAGTGTTTCTTCTTCTTCATTTCTCCAGAGTCTGTATTAAAATGACCAAATGACCCTCAGGTTGACCCCGTTTTGACCTTTAGGTAACTGGTGGCAGTGGGTTTAGTTTGGGCAGACATCTGATCTCAGGCTTCTTTAAATCTGAGCTCGATGTGATGCTGTTGTCCTACTTCATGCTGCCAGCAGGGATCTGAGGAGAAGCAGGTCTGGGTGTAGAGGGTGAAACTGAACCTGAAACGTGTTTAATAAACTCTAATGTATAATTTAATGAGAGGGATTTAGCTTTTAAATAACTTTTAATAAATGAAATAATGATTTAAAAACTGCTTTTTGTATTTACCTGTGTTATTTTTAAAGTTTATTTGATCTGAAGTATTGAAGGTATTATGGTGCATCTCCACCTTTAACTTTTCAGTTTCTGATCTTAGGGATCTGATTGCAATAATCTGAATTGACAGGGTTTCCTCTGTCATAGGTCCTAAGTTATGGACCGACTTGCAGGTCAGAGGCTCCTTCACTGTCCACTTTAAAAGTTCGTCTAAAACCCATTTATTTTACTTGGCTTTAATTTTAGCGGGATCTAGTCTTAAATTGTATGTTTTTGTTTTATTATTGTTATGTTGTGTCTTAATGTCCAGCTCTTTGTATCAGCTGTGGTTGTTTTAAAGTGCTTTATAAATAAAGTTGGTTTGGTTTTATTTCTCTCCTGCAGCTTGAAATGAGCCTCACATCATCAAACCATCAGAGCCTAAGAACAGAAGTTACATAAACAAAAGATTAATATAAAGTCAACAGAAGGTCGGGCCCAGATTACAGTTCATCAGTTTTTGCTAACATGTTTTCACTCAACCGTCTTTTGATCTTTGCTCTTTTTGGTTTGACATTTAATGTTTCATCCAAACTGTAAGTGAAGCTCAGAGTGATGAAGATGGATCTCCACTGGTAAACTCTGACTTGATCACCAATAAAACTCCCCACAGGTGATTTTACAGTCAAGCCCATCAGATCTGCCGCAGGGAGCCGGTTAAAGACGATCCGTTCACCAAAGTGGAGGAGGAACGTTCTCCAGTGGCTCCCGGATCAGGCGGTGAAGCTGCAGTTCGGCTCCAGGCTGAAGGGAAGCCGCCTCATTGCTATTCAGTCTATTTTTACCTCCGCTCCTCCGCCCTGTCTCCTCTGTAGCTCTGCCTTCTGCTGATTCCTGAGAACAGTTAGAGGAACCAGGGAGAGCCGGAGCCTTTTCAACAGTTCCCCTCCCTGACAGAAAAATCACGTTTCAATGAAAACCTGAATCAAAATTAAAGGTGGAATAACAGAATACAGGGATAAATGAAGCCATTTACTGCACAGGTCTGCGATGAGACACTGTTAATTAATGTGTAATAAATAATATCCTGTATTAACAAAACAACCTGATGTATCAAGGTTACAGGTTTGAGCTGCTTTATATGGCAGGATATATATATATATTTGCACACTTATACTAACCATAATCAATTCATAAAATGGTAAATGTAAATTATTGAAATAACCAACACTTCTGTCTGGCTGCTGTGCGCTGCAGGAACTAGACCAGAGTTCTGAACCTGGTTCCGATCGACCCCAGGGGTTCGGCGGAGCCTTGCCGCGGAGCTAAACACTCACCTGTGAAAGTCGTGATGACGCCCGCTTTGCCATCACTGGCTGCAGGGATCACGGTACATTGCTGAGCCAATCAGAGGATCACGTTACATCGCTGAGCCAATCAGAGGATCACGTTACATCGCTGAGCCAATCAGAGGATCACGTTACATCGCTGAGCCAATCAGAGGATCACGTTACATCGCTGAGCCATTTCAGAGGATCACTTACATCGCTGAGCCATCAGAGGATCACGTTACATCGCTGAGCCAATCAGAGGATCACGTTACATCGCTGAGCCAATCAGAGGATCACGTTACATCGCTGAGCCAATCAGAGGATCACGTTACATCGCTGAGCCAATCAGAGGATCACTTACATGCGGAGCCAATCAGAGGATCACGTTCATGCAGCAATCAGAGGATCACGTTACATTGCCGAGCCAATCAGAGGATCACGTTACATTGCCGAGCCAAACAGAGGATTGTGTTACATTGCTTAGCCAATCAGAGGATCACGTTACATTGCTGAGCCAATCAGAGGATCACGTTACATTGCTTAGCCAATCAGAGCTGTGGAGGAACCTGATTGGAGGAGCTTCACTCTCAGCAGGGATTTGAACTTGTGTCTTTAATTACTTCAGCAAAGTTCACAGTTTTTACCAAATTCTATAGTCTAAATCTGCTCCTTAGTTGCATCTTTTCAGGGTTGGTGCTGCCTCTAGTGGTGTGGGGAGGAAACACACTAGTATAATTACATTAATAAATCAGAAAACCACAAAGTATTTTGTGTGTCGGCGGGGTGGGGGTGGGGTGGGGGGGGAGTAAGAAGGGTTCGGTGAAGGCGCATATGAAACTTGGAGGTTCGGTACCTCAAAAAGGGTCAAGAACCTCTGAACTAGAGGCAGTTGGTGTCGTGATCCGTGGTTTTGTGTATTTATTTTTGAGTTTTCTGTGTAATCCTGTTCCCTGTGAGTCTCTGTCTCTGCGTCTTCCCGTTAATTGTTTCCCAGGTGTGTCTCATTCCCGTGATTACCCTGTGTGTATTTAGTTCCACCTGTTCTCAGTGTTCCTCGTCGGGTCCTTGTCAGATGTCCTTGTCATTGTCAGTTGTTGTCTTTGTCGGCTTGCCAGTTGAACTGTTTAAGTCCTGGCTAGCCTACCTCGCGTTGCAGGCTTTTGGTAATCAGTTGCTACCGGTATTAGCTGTGTGCTTCGTTCTGCTCTGCTGCCTGTATTTGGACTGTAGAGCTTCCTTCATTAAATCATCATCATTTTCCATAACCTGGGTCTCAGCGTCTCTCCTCACCTCATGACAGTTCGAGGAAGGAGAGGAGGCGACAGAACGGCAACTAAGGAAGGTTTGGACATTAGCATTAGCATTGGTATGAGAATGACCCTAATGTTAATGAATATAGTATTTAAATGACGTAGTTAATAAATGTAGTTTGTCCTTCATGTGTGAAATGTTTCATTTTGAGCTTAATGTCGGGTCAATTTTTGCATTTTCATTTGAGTTTATTAAAATACTTTCAAAGGAAGACATGAGGTAACGAAGCCGAATGTTTTTTATTGTGACGCTGATCCCTCAAGATAAATACAAAGAGGCTGGTTCTGGTTCTGATTCTGGTTCTGGTTCTGTTCCTGTTCCTGTTCTGTTGTGGGGATGATTGTGGAACCTCTAGATGATGATGAAAATTTTCAATTTCATAAATATCAAGAAATTTCTGGACAGGCTTGATCATCATAAAACGTCCAGAGAAAACAGCGCATCTTCAGTCAGAGGCTTCTTCAGTATCAGGGTGGTACAGACTGCTACAGCAGGTCTTTCCGATCACCATCTACAGTAACGGTCAGCCTGAGCTCCTCTGCTGCTCTGAATATTCTCGGCTCCCTCACTCATTCTGCCACCGTCACATTAAAGCAGCATCAGTCTGAGTGACGCCTCCTTCTTGAAAATGTCTCGGCTCCTTCAGAAATGAAGCCGTTTGCCATTCGGTGCTGACGGACCCTCTAATTTTGGCGTGTCAGGCTGCTGAAAGCCCAGCGGGTCAAAGGTGACAGTTCATCGATTCCAGCCGGCGTAATTTAGGGTTTCAGTGACGACATGACAGATG
Source organism: Poecilia picta (assembly GCA_033032245.1). Lineage (NCBI taxonomy): Eukaryota > Metazoa > Chordata > Actinopteri > Cyprinodontiformes > Poeciliidae > Poecilia > Poecilia picta. The sequence goes on along the minus strand of CM065369.1, from coordinate 2,851,244 downwards.
AGCGAAGCAAGACGGTGCAGAATCAGACGCTGCTGTACCCAGGAGGGAGAGCAGAGGGACCAAGTGGGAACCACCGGACCCTGAACCACCGGGGCCTGAACTACCGGGACCCTGAACCACTGGACCTTGAACCACCGGAGCCTGAACCACCGGCCTGAACTACCGGGACCTGAACCACTGGGACCTTGAACCCACTGGGCCCTGAACCACGGGACCTTGAACCACTGGCCCTAACCACTGGGCCCTGAACACTGGACCTTGAACCACTGGGGCCTGAACCACTGGGCCCTGAACCACTGGGGCCCTGAACCACGGGGCCCTGAACCACTGGGGCCCTGAACCATGGCCCTGACCACCGGGCCCTGAACCACCGGGACCTGAACTGCTGGGGCCCTGAACACGGGACCTGAACGCTGAGGCCTGACCACTGGGCCCTGAACCACCAGGACTCTGAACAGCTTCTACACACCACAAATCTGGAACAAACTCCCAGAAAACTGGAAAACAGCCGAAACACTGAGTTCCTTTAAACCCAGACCAAAACCCTTCTGTTGGTTTAAATGAAGCACTGACCAGCATGTGGAAAGACCATTTTATAAAATGTAATGTTTGCTGGTTGTGTCTCTTTGTGTCTTTATAATGTAAAGCACTTTGGACTGCCTTGATGCTGAAATGTGCTTTACAAATAAACCTGATCGACTGATTGAAGTTGATTTCTTTATATTTTAGTGATCTTGCTACTATGACATTATGGAGGAATTCAAAGGTGCTGAATTCATGAATTAAGAGACGACACACAAAACTCCATTGTCTGTGGCTCACAGACAACCAGGAAGACCTTTAATGCACATCGCGGCATCACACATTACATTTTCATCATTCATTTCATGTCTCAGAATCCGAAATGTCTTGTATTTGCTTCGGCTTTGAATATTTAATATTAATGCACATCTGCGGCATACCATTCATTTCATCATCTCATTTTCATTGTCTCAGAATCCAAAATGTCTTGTATTTTGCTTCTGGCTTTGAATATTTATACCGTTTTTTTCAGTCTGCTGTTGTGTATTGGGAACTGTCTGACCAATGGCGTTCTGAATTTTGCTTCTGGCTCCGTTTCCACTGAATGTGTGTTGGAAGTTCCGAGAATTCTGGGCTGACCTCGTCCTCAGAGGACCATTAGGGGCCGTTCACACTGCCAGTAAATGGACCTGTATGTGTTCTGCACTGTGAACGGGAAAACGACCTGAAAGTGTCCCGCATGCGCAGTAGAGGGCGCTACAGCGTCAGCGTTCTCAGTGATCTGCCAACCGCCATAAAAAGAAGAAGAAGAAGAAGAAGACTCAGTGTTCAACATGGAGGCTAACAGTGGAGCTTAGCTACATATTTGAAGTTGTTGTCCAACCGGAGCAACATATTAACAACTTAATCCTTATATAGTCGTCATGGTTGTTGTTTTTCTTCCTGTATCAGGACTCAGAATAGTGAGATTTGTTGAGAATCAGTGATGTTCAGTTCAGATGAATGCGACCTGGACGTTATGGTCACATTTGAATCGGATCCGTATCGATATGGGTCACATTCTAAAACGATTCCGACCTGAGCTGATCACACTGCCATGAAAAGATCGGATACAGGTCACATTACGTCAGAAACAATCTGAACTGGGTCACTTCAGGCTGCAGTGTGAACGCAGCCTTAGTCAAATTGTTAGTCTAAACAAAGGTTATTTTCCATTTCGACCCGACTCCTTCACACACAATCAGAGAAAAGACGTTGCCAGGAATTCTTGCACAACATTTGACTGGGTCAGATTGACCAGCACATTCGACAGAACACATTCCTTTTCAGTAAACGTATCTCAATGTGAATCAACATAACTTTTAACTATTAACATAATTATATTAATCTACAATGTATTTATATGTCTTAAAAAGTGAAGCTCAGCAATCAGCAGGTCTGATGTCGAATGTGAATGAAACCCCTGCTGGTTCTGTGGGTCAGTCGGAACCGGTTCTGTGCCCCGGTCAGCCAATCAGCAGAGGAACAGCCTGTACCGATGACGTCATCTGGAGCAGCATGAGTAACCGACCAAGAGCAGCTCTGGGATCAGCCGTGATTCATCCACGGACATCTTCAAGTAAAACCAGCCGCTCGTTATGAGGCAGGAATGACTCAGACACTAATTAACTCATTACTTCACTGATGAAACTCCTGCAGGTGAGATTGTCCAATTAGAGACGTTCAGGTCTGGGACTGATGCTGTTTTAATGTCACCGATTGAACCAAACTTTTTATTTCCTTGGAGCTTCTTCGAGTCTGAAGTGGAAGAAAATCCTCAGTTTGTTAATATAACATCAAATTGAAACACAAATTGTTTTAAGGTTCGTTAATATGTTTTACTGTCCTCTGACCACAGCGGATATTGTTACTGAACGTCCACTAACTGATAAAACCCACCGATATTACTCATTTTAATACTTCAGGTATGTTTTAATATTTATTAATACGCACTGCGGAAACCATCTTAGCATTAGCACAGAAGCTAACGGCCCCGGTCTTCCTTATCTCCACCCCTGGGGTTCAGCCAATCAGCAAAAAGGAAAATAAATGGCGCTCCTGGATTGGCTGCTTTGCAAACAGCAGCTTCTCGAACTGATTTCTGTTTCAAATATCATGTATGAAATAATCAATAATCAAATAGATGGATGATTTGGAAACAACTTGGGAGTAAAACTGAACCGAATAGGTTTGATCCTCTGTATTTATGAGTTATAAACATCATTCCTTCAAACATTAATCAATTTTATGAGTTTGTAAATGTCGACGTCTCTTTATTTTCCATCTATCCAAGAATAATGTTTTATTACTTTTGTTTGTTTCCTTTGGTTCTGTCTCTCCTCTCCGTCATAAGTCGCTTATGATGTTCAAAGCCATTAAATTGTTATGTTGCCACTGATTCTGTGGGAAGAAACGATTTTTACACCAAGTGGGAAGAAAAAAAACCTTCAACTCAAGTTTTCATGGTTCATCTTTCTCAAAGGACAACCTGTGGAAAGCTAATGTTTTCATATATTATTTATGTAACTTATTGCTGTAGCATTTTGCCAAATGATGGAAGAAGAAGTGTCCTGGAAAGCAGTCAGGCGATATGAATAAGTCCTAAACAGCTCAGATGTGAGCCGACCAGCCGCTGTAGCGTCGCTCCGAACTGGAATGAAATCCAGCTTCGTTCCTGTCAACGAGGATCGGCTCTGAATCTGCAGGGAATTTCCTCACCATTCACTGTGATTCATCTGGAGGCCTGGTGAGGCCCGGCGTTCAGCTCGCCGCCTCCTGAGGAGCGTTTCTTGTGTGATCATTAACCTTTATTTGCCTGCAGAGCGGATGGCTGAGCATTAAGTGAGCATTAAGTCCTGGTAGATGGCCAGCAGGTCGACACTTTGTTTAAACTGAAGGAGGATCAGAGCAGCTGAGGTGGAAACATTTGGTAAAAACACACAAACCTAGAAGCTTATTCAGCTCTAAAGACATTAAAGCCAGTGGAGCTCAGGTGAATCAAGCAGCTTCAGTTCAAACGTTTTCAACAGTCATTTCTTTAACTTTGGTGCTAAAATACATTACAACACATCCGTGATATCAGAGCCACAAAGAAAAGGAACTATTTATAAAGTTACACTGTAAAACCTTAACTGCAACATTTTAGTTTATTTAGCTTCATAAGAAAATATGAATTGGCTGCTTTGCATTAATTTTTAAAAGTGATTTTGTCATCGTGTTATTCTGACATTTATAAATGTCATAATTTTAAACTAAGTGAAATATTAAGCTTAAAAATTATGTATTTAGTTAGGAAGATAAATATTTAGTTCCAAACCAAACGATTAGTTTGGAAAGTAAATCTTTAATTTGGAACTAAATATTTACTTTTCCAAATAAATATTTAATTTTGAGCAAAATATTCAGCTTATAAACTAAATATTGTGCTTCCTAACTAAATGTATACCAGATAAATGTTCAGTTTATGACTTAAATATTTAGTTTGTAACTGTGCCGTTTATAACTATGTGAATAACTTTGTTAAAATACGACAAAATTGAAGAACTGAACTAATCAAACATTAATAAAACTATTTATTAATATATTGGGTTCAGCAGGAATGACAACATTTATTGTCCCCAACAGAAAGTTTATTTGCGGCAGTTAAAACTTTTCCTTCAGCAACTATTGTCTGACAAAATGATGATTTTCTTTAGAATTAACATTCTATGACGGCTTCATGTTGCCTCCAGTGCAGAGCTTACTCAGCCCTGGCAGCAGGTTGGTTAAAATGCGATGAATTATTCTGGCCACGTTGAAAATATAAACATCTGATCAACTTTTTGATTAAGTTTCTGGTTCTTTAAAGAAACTGTTCTGTTTTACATTCAGCACTTCATCTTCAGACGGAGAAATGGTCCAGAAACATTCGCCGGAGGAGAAGATAAAGTTATTACTCACACAAGTCGGACGCAGTTTGAACAAACAAACATAAATAACAGAACAAATCATTATGCAGGAGGGAAATTGTAAGTAGTGAGGTGTGAAATGTAGGCAGACTCCTGACAAATGAGGTGGCAAATGACCTTCACGGCGGGCGGCGGCGGTCTGAGCAGATAAAGAGAAAATGTTGCTGCAGATGACAGAACAGGAAATATGGTGGCAGAGGGAGGAAAAAGGGAAAGTTTTACTGCAGCAGGGTTCACATGGGGAGACTCATAAAGATGGTAGATGGTTCTGATGCCTGATGTGAGCATCGACCCAAAAGTTATGAGCTTCAATTCAAACTTTCCAAAGTCTTCAGGCGGACTAGAAAAACTAGAAGTATGCAGGTTATCGTCCTCCTTCACTGAACAGTTCTCTGAATCTGCTGCTCCGATTCTGTTGGTTAGAAACTGAGATCCTGGATGTTCGTGATTAAAACATAAAAATAAGTTTATGCTGTTTGGCTTTTGACAAATTAAGTTGTTTTAGAGCAGTGGTACCCAACCTTTTTATTACGCTCTGCGCATGTTACGCAGAGCGGCTTGTAATGTGAGACTCACCTACCGGTCCGGGATAAATCCATCCTCCTGTCTCTCTGGGCCTTTTCCCCTTTGCAAAGAAACTTTCCATAGACATCTGATCTGTTTCTTACTCATTTTGCTGCTTGTGGTTCAATGTTGGCGGCAAGTAACCGAGAGAATCCGGTTAAAGGATTTTCAAAATAAAAGATCCTCCAGACTCAATTAATACGTAAAACGGAAATATTTAATTATTTCTTGCGCGGCCCGGTACCAATTGGTCCACGGACCGGGGGTTGAGGACCACTGCTTTAGAGGATAAAAATCTGAACTAGACGGATAATTTCTGACAGATGGAGTAATGGGGGCGACACAGCGAAAAATTAAATGTTTGGGGTTATTCATAGAAAAGTCATATTTTCTTAATGTTATTTTCTGTTTGGTTCCTGATCCACCTCCAGAAACATTCAACACTTCAGTTCACTGTTGCACTAATTCACAGCAAGGTCGACTCAGATCGCTTGTTCGATTCCTTCCTCCCTACGTTTTGCTTTTACGAAGCGGTAACACAAGAGACAATGACTCCGTTGCATTTACACTAAATAACACTCTGAGTTATTTAGTGAAGAATCATAGAAAATGTAAATAATACCTGCTGAGTAACTATGTCGCCTGTGGATAGAAAAACCAGGTAGAGCAAGCGGAGTAGTTGAGGTATCAACTTTACTGTTTGAGCGCATTTTTGCATGAACATGCCACAAACGTCTGACCAATCACAGCACGCCTCTCAGAGCTCTGGACCGGAAGAAATGGACCTTACCAAGCTCCGCCCAGAAACGCCCCTCAAAAGTCCCACTGACTACATGTCTCACATTAACAGAGTATCTCTATGTCTGAACATGGCATTTTTCATTTCCACTGACTCTCTGCAGAGTATTTATGAGTCAATTAGTTTAACATTTCTGCCAGATTTGCACAAAATATCAGCCACGACAATGGACAGGGGAACCAACAAGTCCATGTCATCTTTTTTGGACGACATCAAGGTGCTTGAGCCACGATGCCTCCAACATTGTGGCGTCACAGCGAAAAGCTAGCGGTCGATGAGGAAAACAGCAGATCCTCACACCCTCAGCATGAATATAGCTGGGGACAAGATCACTGACGCCTGTTGTTCATGCAAGACTGGGTAAGTCGGACATTTATGATTTTGAGGGGTCAAATGTGCCTAGGACTGATACACGGTATTTGGTGCTAGGTGGCTAACACAATTAGCGTGGCTAACACAATTACAGTTTAGTAAAAAGCCTTTTCAGGTAAAATAAAATCTTTAATGTATGTCAGATACGGTACACATTGCATATTGATCTGTTCAGCTAACGTAAGGCTGTAACAGACAGGCTTCAAGGTGTAGAAGTTGTATCGGTGCTGCCATTATGCTGTACTTGGCTAAAAGGTTTTCATAATGGATGTGTTTATTATTGACTTTCCTTTTTCATTCACTAAACACAAAGAAAGCAAAGCAATAATACTAACACCAGCAGACAATCCTTTGTTCTTATTGATCCTACGACGGTTGAGCTGCAAATGTGTCGTGAACAAGCTTTGATCTAAGCAAGACTTTCCAGTTCAGATTTTGGAAATCTGTGAATTTTAGTTCACAAATACGATCAGGATACCTGACATCACCTGTACAGATTCCCCACTGACGGTGGAGAACCATTGTTTTAGAGTCCTGACGCAAAAACGTTCTGTCGGTCTGCTAGTCCACAATGTATATTAGCATGAGTTTGTAAGACAGTAACCCACTGATAGCTCCGCTGTGACGTAAAATGGGCATTAGCCAATGAAACGTCTGAATAGGCCATGGTTCTTTACCCCTATGGTAAGGTCCATGGCCTACCTTGGCTCAGCTGTAGCTAGCTTGGCCCCACATATCTCCTGTGTTCCCAAAGTTCTCATTCTTCATTTTGCCGACTTTGCACACGCTGAAGCTCATGTCCAACTCGGTCTTCCCAGGAATTTGGTGAGAAAAACCAAATGAGTCCAAATGTTTGCCTTCGATGAAGAAGCGCGGTTGAATCTGTATTTCATGTGTGTAGCTAGCTAGCTCCTGTTTGTTCTGGTGCTTTCCATGCATGCGTAAGTTCAACTACAGTCTCCATGGCGACAAGAGAACGTCACGTTTAGAGTTAGAAAATAGAGACCAACAACCAGCAGATTTGTTTTATTTGTTTTTTTAAAATAGATTTTGGGACATGTTAATCTCTATTCTGAATAATAGCAGTAAATGTACAATGGCCTGTTAGGGTCATTGTAGACAGAGAAGTACATTTCCACCAAAAACCTCAGAAATTAAGCTCTGATATTTTCTAGAAAAATAAGGAAATTTCTGAGTTTGAAAGGTTGCTAGAAAACCCTCAGAAATTTTGAGATTAATCTCAGGTATATAAAAAGATTAATTTGAAAAGTAGTAAATTTAAACTTTTGGAAATTTCTGACTTTTTCTTGAGCATTTCTGATATTTTTAAGCAATTTGTAATTATTCAAAGAATTTCAACTGTTTGTTTTCTAATAGAAAAAAGGATTCTATTAATCTACCCTTATTTCAATTTACAGTTCAATTCAAGGCTGCGTTCACACTGCAGCCTGAAGTGACCCAATTCCGATGTTTTTGACGTAATGTGACCTGTATCCGATCTTTTCATGGCAGTGTGTACAGCTCAGGTCCGATTCTTTTAGAATGTGACCCATATCCGATACGTATCTGATTCAAATGCGACCATAACGTCCAGGTCTCATTCATCCGAACTGAACGTCACTGATTCTCAACAAATCTCACTATTGTGGTCCTGATACAGGAAGAAAAACAACAACCATGACGACTATATGAGGGTTAAGTTGTTAATATGTTGCTCCGGTTGGACAACAACTTCAAATATGTAGCTAAGCTCCACTGTTAGCCTCCATGTTTACTTCCTCAAACACTGAGCTCTTCTTCTTTAATGGCGGTTGGCAGAACGTTGACGCTATAGCGCCCTCTACTGCGCATGCGGGACACTTTCAGGTCGTTCACACTGCAGAACACATACAGGTCCATTTAGTGGCAGTGTGAACGGCCTGGCACAAAAACATCGAAATTGCCAAAATACCGGAATTGAGTCACTTCAGGCTGCATTGTGAACGCAGCCTCAATAAGTCATACACTTTTGTATAAATAAGAATTGTAAATCTTAAATGAATCATTTTGTTGGCATAGAGAATTTCTTTTCTTTCCCCCAATAACTTAGAGAAATATTAAGCCGCTCCGCTCACATTGCTGCAGACTCGTCTATCTCTATCTCAGCTCTACTTCCACTCATGAATTCGTCCCCTGAGGTTCTTAAACTTCAGGTCACTTCCATTCGGGAATGGGAATATAATCCCTTTTCCAATTTAGAGCCATGATCTCAGAGTTGAAGCTGCATGCTGAGCTCAGGGAGAAGAAAAAATCTATTTCCATGAGAACATGCCCCAAATTTCCATCATTACGACTCGCTGCTGTGACTCATCTGAGCAGGATGCTTGTTTGGGCAGCTGAAATATGTCCCCAGTTAATCCCTGTCTTGTGTGTTGCATCACCAGATGAGAGCTGAAGTCTTGAGCCAAGCAGAAGAAGCAGAAAGTGGACCTGTGTGCTGAGCCTGCTGCAGCTTTGTAAGCTTCTCTGCAGATGATTAAAGATGTTGGAGCCTTCGTTCTCTGCAGACGGATGCATGTCGGAGAGATCACGTTCCACGGCAACGCAGCCATCTGAGTCTGCAGCAAACAGCCGAGTGCTGGCATGGCGTCTGCGAGGAGGTGACTCACCCATACATTCTGTTTTTCATCCTCTCCTCCTCCTGCCTCCTCAGCTCGCTCCCTGGTAATCTGCTGCTCTCAGCTCCCCGGCGCTCTGGCTGCTGATGGCTCATGTTTGGCTCTGAGCTGTCGTGTTAATCGTCTGTAACATCGCCGGGAATCACAGAAGACTGGAATTAAACCCACTGGTTCCCCACTGTGGAGTTAAGGACACTCTGGGTTTATGCACAACCAGTCACATTTAAATGGTAAATGCACTGAACTTATATAGAGCTTTATCTAGTCATTTTTGACCACTCAAAGCGCTTTACACTAGAGCAGCGGTTCTTAACCTTTTTTGAGGTACCAAACCCCCCAGTTTCATATGCGCACTTACTGAACCCTTCTTATCCCCCCCCCCCCCCCACACTGACACTTAAAATACTTTGTGGTTTTCTGATTTAGTAATGTAATTATATTAGTTGTGTTACCTCCCCAGGCCACTAGAGGCAGCACCAACCCGAAAAGATGCGACTAAGGAGCAGATCTAGATTATTTGGTAAAAACTGAGTTTTGCTGAAGTAAATAAAGACACAAGTTCAAATCCCTGCTGAGAGTGAAGCTCCTCCAATCAGGGCTCCTCTCAGCTCTGATTGGCTAAGCAATGTAACGTGATCCTCTGATTGGCCAAGCAACGTAATCTTGATCCTGCTGATTTGGGCTAAGCAACGTAACTTGATCCTCTGATTGGCTAAGCAACGTAACTTGATCCTCTGATTGGCTAAGCAATGTAACGTTTATTTTTATTTCAAATTGTGAAAAGCACTTTGAAATGCCTTGAATCCTTGTAAGATACAAAAACTCTGAGGTTTGAGAATACTTGTATGATGTCGAGGTTTGAGATGTTTTAAAATGTTTTCACTTTTAAGTATCTTCTAATCTTTTTCAATATCTGTCTATTTCTGTTTTCATTTCCATTTTAAATGGTGTAAAGCACTTTGAAATGCCTTGCTGCTGAAATGTGCTATATAAATAAAATTTGATTGATTGATTGATTGATTGAACGTGATCCTCTGCATCAAGTGATGGCAAAGCGGGGCGTCATCACGACTTTACACAAGTGAGTCTTTACCTCAGAGGCTCCACCGAACCCCTGAGACCGACTGTTACGCCCCGAGGTCCATCGGTCCAGGGGCGATAACATGAAATGTGTCCAGAGGAACAAATGGAGTGTAAAATGATTTATTACAAAAGAAAGTTTCACAAAACAAAACAATTTAACCCAATTAATTCAAAACAAAAAGAACAAACAAACTCAAGAATGTCAGGTGCAAATTAAAGAAACAAAAAGGGTTTAAACAAGTCCATTCAAAATAAACTCAAAAATAACCGAAAAGGGGAAAACAAAAGATCACACAAAGGAAACGCTGAGGGCAGAACCAAGCCTCCCAAACACGAGCTTCTAAGTAGTAGTTAACCAGAGCAAAGTCAACATTGCTGAATTTAACAAACAAGACCAACCCAGTTCAAAACTTGCTTAAAACAGTTGCAAATACCCAACAAAGGGGGGCAGCTTCACAAAACCTCTTCCAACTAGCTGCCCCCTACAGGAATGGAGTCAGGAGCCTTTTATAGGGGGCAGGTGGGTCTCCTCAACGTCTGATTGGCTTGACAATCCTCTGCTGGTCCAATGGTGTAGCTGCTCTCCAGCAGCCCCCAGACAGCCAATCAGGAAGGTTTGTTCCCACAGCTGATCCTGCACAACACAAAAGGGAGCCTGCACAGCCGCAAGAGGCCAGGGGTCGCCATAGGGGTCGTAACACCGACTGATCCCAGGTTAAGAACCACTGGTCTAAAGAATCCCAGCAGATTGCTAAAGGTCATGCACCTCTCCTGCTGGACCAGCAGGGGGCCAAAGCAGGAAATAACTCGCTGTGAGTCGACTTTTTAACAACCCCTCACACATAACATGCGCGTAGCGACAGTGGAGAGGAAAATCTCCCCTTTAGCAGGAGGAAACCTACAGCAGAACCAGAACCTGCTTCAGTTCCAGCAGCTGCAGAACAAGCCCACATCACCATTCCTCCCCTGCCGTGCACCACCAGGTGTTTCTGCAGATACACTATGCTTGGTGTCCTCCAAATAGTGAATCTTTTCAGGTGAGATATTTATTTTTTGCAACATGTTCTTCTCTGGTAGTAAATTGAATCGTGGGCGAGCAGGAGCCCCTGGCCGTGAGTCTGATTCCCTCTCAGCTGCTCTGGCTCGTTGCTCCTGGTGCAGCAAAAGCCGATAATTACAGCAGGCGGTTCACAGCTTGGATGGCAGAGCTGCGGCGGCACGACATCCCAACTGTCAGCTTAATCACAGAGCAGGGCCTCGACACCGAGACACCGACTCACCGCCATGACACCGACCCCCCGCCACGACACCGACCCACCGCCATGACACCGACCCACCGCCACGACACCGACCCACACGCCACGACACCGACCCACCGCCTCCACGACACCGACCCACCGCCACGACACCGACCCAACCGCCACGACACCGCCCACCCGACCACGACACCGACCCACCGCCACGCACGACCACACCGCCGCCACGACACCGACCCACCGCCGCCACGACACCGCCCACCGCCACGACACCGACCCACCGCCACCGACCCACCGCCACGACACCGACCCACCGCCCACCGACCCACCGCCACGACACCGACCCACCGCCGCCACGCATGACCCGACCCACCGCCACGACACCGACCCACCGCCGCCACGACACCGACCCACCACCACGACACCGACCCACCGCCACGACACCGACCCCGCCGCCACGACACCGACCACCGCCGCCACGACACAGACCCACCACCCCCGACCACCGACCCACCGCCACGACACCGACCCACCGCCACCACACCGACCCGCCGCCACGACACCGACCCACCGCCGCCACGACACAGACCCACCACCACGACACCGACCCACCGCCACGACACCGACCCACCGCCACCACACACCGACCCACCACCGCCACGACACCGACCCACCGCCGCCACGACACCCCACCCACCGCCACGACACCGACCCACCGCCGCCACGAACCCCCCCACCACCGCCACGACACCGACCCACCGCCGCCACCACGACACCGGACCACCGCCACACATCGACCCCACGCACACCACACACCCAACCAGCCGCCACACTCAGACACCCACCCACCGCCACCACGCCACCCACCAGTCGCAGACACACGCCACCGCCACGGACACCAGGACGACACTGCACACATGCCCACCCGCCACGACATCCGACCCACCGCCACGACACCGACCCCCGCCAGCACGACACGACCCCCGCACGACCCCGACCCACGCCATGACCCGTCACCAACGCCACGACCCACCGCCGCCACGACACGACTCGCCACGCACACCCGACCCACAGATCCACGACACCGACCCACCGCCACGACAGATCCACCGCCTCCACGACACCGACCCACCGCCATGACACCGACCCACCGCCACCGACACCGACCCACCGCCACCGACCCACCGACGACACCGACCCACCGCCTCCACGACACCGACCCACCGCCTGACACCACCCACCGCACCGACCCACCGCCGCCACGACACCGACTCACCGCCATGACACCGACCACCGCCCGACACGACCCACCGCCACCACGCCACCGCACACGACCCACGCACGACACCGACCCACCGCCAGACACGACCCACCGCCCGACACCGACCCACGCCACCGACCACCGCCCACGACACCGACCACCGCACCACCGACCACCACGACACCGACCCACCGCCACGACACCGACCACCGCCTACGCACCACCGCCCCACCGACCCCGCACGACACCGACCCACCACCCGACACACCACCGCCACCCCGACCACCACACCGACCCACCGCCACGACCGACCACGCCAGACGACCACCACAGACACCGACCCGCCCCACGACACCGACCACCCCACACACCGACCCGCCCACCGACACCGCCCACCCGACCACGCACCGACCCACGCGCCACGACACCGCCCACCGCGCCACGCACCGACCCACCGCCACGACACCGACCCACGCCAGCCCCGACACACCACCACGCCACCGACCACGCCACGACACCACCACCCGCCACGACACCGACCACCGCCACGACACCGACCCCCGCCACGACACCGACCCACCCCACGACACGACCCACCGCACGACACCGACCCGCCGCCACGACACCGACCCACCGCCACGACCACCCCGACCCACCACGCCACGACACGACCCACCGCCACACCGACCCCCCGCCACGACACCGACCCACCCCGCCACGACACGACCCACCCCACGACACCGACCCACCGCCACGACACGACCCACCGCCACACACGACCCACACCGCCACGACACCGACCCACCGCCAGACACCCACCACCGCCACGACACCCACCGCCCCATACACACCACCGCCACGACACCGACCACCGCCACGACACGACCCACCGCCACGACACGACCCACGCCACCGACACCACCACCGCACCACGCACCCACCCACCGCACCACACCCCGCCACGACACCGACCACCGCCACGACACGACCCACGCCACCGACACCCACCACCGCCACGACACCGACCACCGCCACGACACCGACCCACCGCCCACGACACCGACCCACCGCCACGACACCGACCACCGCCAGACACCGACCACCGCCACCGACCACGCCGCCAGACACCGACCCACCGCCACGACACCGACCCACCGCCACGACACACACCACCGCCACGACACCGACCACCGCCACGACACCGACCCACCGCCAGACACGACCACCGCCACCACGACACCACCCACCGCCACCGCACGACACCGACCCACCGCCCCACGACACCGACCCACCGCCAGACACCGACCCACCGCACGACCCACCGCCGCCACGACACCGACCACCGCCAGACACCGACCCACCGCCCCACGACACCGACCCACCGCCACGACACGACCCACCGCCGCCACGACACCGACCCACCGCCACGACACCGACCCACCGCCAGACACCGACCCACCGCCACCACCACCCACCCACCCGACCCACCGCCAGCACGCACGCACCGACCACCCCGCCACGACACCGACCCACCCCACGACACGACCACCGCCACGACACCGACCCACCGCCTCCACGACACCCGACCCCGCCGCCACGACACCGACCACGACCCCCGCCACGACACCCACGCCAGACCCACCACCCACGACACCACCCACCGCCACGACACGACCCACCGCCACGACACCGACCACCGCACCACCGCACCACCCCACGACACCGACCCACCGCCACGACACACCGACCCACCGCCACGACACCGACCCACCCCACGACCACCGACCCACCGCCCCAGACACCGACCCACCGCCACGACACCGACCCCACCACCGCCACGACACCGACCCACCGCCACGACACCGACCCGCCACGACACCGACCCACCGCCACGACACCGACCCCCACCGCCACGACACCGACCCACCGCCCACGACACCGACCCACCGCCACGACACCGACCCACCCGCCACCGACACCGACCCACCGACCGCCACGACACCGACCCACCGCCACGACACCGACCCACCGCCACGACACCGACCCACCGCCACGACACCGACCACCCACGACACCGACCCACCGCACGACACCGACCCACCGCCAACCGACCCACCGCCCACGACACGCCACCGCCACGACAACCGACCCACCGCCACGACACCGACCCACGCCGCCACGACACGACACCACCCACCGCCCCCGCCACGACACCGACCCACGCCCACGACACCGCCCCACGCCACACCCGACCCACCGCCCACGCACCGACCCACCACCACGACACCACCCACCGCACGACACCGACCCACCGCCACGACACCGACCCACCGCCACAGACACCGACCCACCGCCACGACACCGACCCACACCGCCCGACCACCGACCCACCCCACGACACCGACCCACCGCCACAGACACCGACCCACCGCCACACACCGACCCACCCCCACGACACCGACCACCGCCACCCGACACACCCACCCACCGCCACGACACCGACCACCGCACCCACCGACCACCACCGCCACGACACGACCCACCGCCCCACGACACCGACCCACCGCCACAGACACCGACCCACCGCCACGACACCGACCCACCGCCACCACGACACCGACCCACCGCCACCACGACACCGACCCACCACCGCCACGACACCGACCCACCCCACGACACCGACCCACGCCACCACGACACCGACCCACCGCCACCACGACACCGACCCACCGCCACCACGACACCGACCCACCGCCACGACACGACCCCCCACCGCCACGACACCGACCCACCGCCACCACGACCCGACCCACCGCCACCGACACGACCCACCGCACGACACCGACCCACCGCCCCACGACACCGACCACCACCACGACACCGACCACCACCACCGTGACACCGACCCACCGCCGCCATCTCTGCTAAACATGACAGGCCTGCAGCCGCGAGGCCCAACCGGCTCCAGCAGCTCTGAGGGGAGGAACCGGAGAAGAGCTGAGGCTGGAAACACAGTGGAAACTGCTGGGTTAAAAATAACCCAATTCATAACCCAACGCTGGGTCAAATATGAACCGACCCAAAGCCGGGTTGTTTTAACCCAACTGGGTTGATGGTTTGACCAGCACATTGGGGTCATGGCAACTAACCAAACGTTGGTTAAATTGACCCAAAATTGGGTTGAAACTCATAAATGGTTAAAGGATCGAACTTTTATAGGCTTTATCCAACTATTTTGACCAATCAAAGTGCTTTAAACTGGAGTCACATTCACCCATTCACAAACGCTCACACATCTGTACACTCATATGCAGCTCAGTAGGCAATTTGGGGTTGAGTGCCTTGCCCAGGGGCACTTCAACGTGTGGCAGGAGGAAGCTGGAATTTAACCTACAGCCTTCCAACCATAAAAATAAATATCAAACATGTTTGAAATACATTCTTTTATATTTATAAAATCCTATTCACGTTGAAACTTTATCTTCTTTTTACTTATTATTTCAAAGTAGAGGAGAAGCCCGATATGCAGCCATGTTGAAAATGGAGGCTTGTGAAGAGGGGCGTGGCTTGTGAAAAGGGGCGTGGCTTCTTCCATGTTTCACCTTTTTACCCACCCGATTGGTTAAATCTACTCGACCTCTGAGCCAACAGAAGAGTTCAAGCTGTAGACTTCCGGTAAATTTCTGATCCAACTCTTGAGTCATGAATTTTGACCCCAATATTTGGTCAAACTAACCCAACAGCTTCAACCCAGAAACTGGGTTATGAAAATAACCCAGCATTTATACTGTGTAGCCCACAGTCAGGCTCCTGATGCTGAACATTTCATTTAGCATCATTGGCTGTTTGCTTGAATAGTTTGTTTTGAACCTGCCAAAGCTTCACTGTGATGTTTTTATCTGTTTTTAATCTGGTTTTATTTCAGTTTTTCTTCATCAACAAACACAAACTTGGTAGTTGATGAAATGGAGCCATTTGTGAGGCTACAGTCAACGATGAACAGCAGCGACTAAGTTAAAAAATGGGGATTCATGTCTCAAAGGCACATTCACCATGTTATTGATTTATATGTTAGTTTCACGCAAAATGTTTAATTCATTAAAACATATTCATCTCTAAACTAAATATTTAGTTAGCATGCTAAATATTTAACTCCATACTAAATACTTAGCTACAAGCTATACTAATTAAGATTTAACAGGCTGTATTTTAAATATTTAGCTAACAAGTTAAATATTTAGTTAGCATGCTAAGTATTTTACTCCATACTAAGTATTTAGCTTGAAGCTAATTATTTAGCTTTAAGCTAATTAAGATTTAAAAGGCTATATTTTAAATATTTAGCTAACAAGTTAAATATTTAGTTAGCATGCTAAATATTTTACTCCATACTAAGTATTTAGCTTGAAGCTAACTATTTACCTCTAAGCTAATTAAGATTTAACAGGCTATATTTTAAATATTTAGCTAACAAGTTAAATATTTAGTTCAAATCTAAATATTTTCAGAGGTAAATTTGTATCTAACGCAAATTTACTGGCCTATAACTGGAAGAGCACTACCAAAATAAAAGCATCTTCTGAATCGCTTCCTGTTGCCTCGGTATTATTGTTTCTTTTCCCTTTTTCTTGTACAACATTTCAGCGTAAAGCGTTTTAAAGGCAGCACGTTTACAGACGGAGCTACAGTGATGCGGCGAAGGATTCAGTCTGGAAAAGTAAAACATCTTCAACTTTTGGAAATTCAGAAAATTCCAAAGTCTTTTCTAGAAAAACATATATTTTTTTGCAGAACTGTTCTTTTGGTTTTAATAAATATATACCAAAGGCACTAACAGGCAGTCGTATGTCAGTGATGGTCGTCAGAGACGCCAGAGGATTTCCAGCTAAATCTGTTTGTAGAAAGAAGAAACAGATCAACCTAAAACAGGAAGCAGGAATTTCTGCTGCTGGTTTTCAGGATCACACCGGTGGAGCTCGCCCCCACCGCTCACCTCCCACCACGACCTCCATCACCCTCCATCACCCTAACCCTCCATCGACCCTCCATCTACCCTCCATCGATCCCTCATCACCCTCCACCCTCCATCACCCTCCATCATACCCTCCATCACCTCCATCGACCCTCCATCTACCCTCCATCGACCCTCACCCTCCATCACCCTCCATCGACCCTCCACCTCCTCACCCTCCATCACCTCCATCGACCCTCCACCCTCCATCGACCCTCCATCACCCTCCATCACCTCCATCAGACCCTCCATCACCCTCCATCACCTCCACCCTCCATCACCCTCCATCACCCTCCATCACCCTCCATCAACCCTCCATCGACCCTCCACCCTCCATCACCCTCCATCAACCCTCCACCGACTCCTCACCCTCCACACCCTCCATCGACCCTCCATCACCCTCCATCGACCCTCCACCCTCATCACCCTCCATCAGACCCTCCACCCTCCATCGACCCTCCATCTACCCTCCATCGACCCTCCATAACCCTCATCGACCTCCACCCTCCATCAACCCTCCATCAACCCTCCATCGACCCTCATCACCCTCCATCACCTCCATCACCCTCCATCCCTCCATCACCCTCCATGACCCTCCACCCTCCATCTACCTTCCATCGACCCTCCACCCTCCATCAACCCTCCATCGACCCTCCACCCTCCATCTACCTTCCATCGACCCTTCCACCTCCATCGACCCTCCACCCTCCATCGACCTCCATCACCCTCCACCCTCCATCGACCCTCCACCCTCCACCTGCCAACCGCTGCAGGTGTTGGACTGGTTCCCCCAGCAGCAGCTGCTGCAGCATCAAGTGTTTCTCTAGTGCTGCAGCTGCCACTTGAGCCTGAGATGCTGCTGGAGCTGCAGAGTCGAGCTGAACGGCGTCAGACCCGACGGCTCCGAGCCTCGTTTCCACGCTGAGCCTCGTTTCCACGCTGAGCCTCGTTTCCACGCTGAGCCTCGTTTCCACGCTGAGCCTCGTTTCCACGCTGAGCCTCGTTTCCACGCTGAGCCTCGTTTCCGCGGCTCCGAGCCTCGTTTCCACGCTGAGCCTCGTTTCCACGCTGAGCCTCGTTTCCGGCACGTTTCATACGAGACGTGGCGACTTCCTGTCCTGCAGAGGCTGGAAAAAAACGCGGCTCATGAACCGAGTTTTTCTCCAGACTCACACAGATGGATTCAGTGTCACTCTGACGGGTCTGAGTCGGTTCTTCAGTCGCTGTAAAAACACGCTGGTGGATTTACGCTGCACACAGATGGGACTCGATATGTTAGACATTTACTGTGAGACTTTGTTGTTTCTTTCCCTGCATAAATACAAGAGATACAATAATCTCTCGATACAATACGATACACGATATTCTGCCCACAATATTCAACAAACGATACAATTCAATACACTTGCGATTTTCTGAAAGATTTTAGAGGGACAGAGTGATTTTGGTGACATTTTGTGACTGTTATAAAGTTGGATTGAATTAATTTAACTGAAAACTGATTAAAAGCTCCAACTACACAATACCTGGTTCTGGTTGGACACAGACTTAAAGTGGACAGCTGGACAAAATGAACCAAAGAAGTGGAGAGAAAACATGTTTCTTTTAGTTGAAACAGTCCAAACTGTAGCTGACATGCATTAGTAAAGTAAATAAAGTGAACCAAGTTCCTGCTCTGAATAGTTTGATACCTTTTTAACCTGAACATCTGAAGGAATCCTCTAAGCCTGATGACCTGGTGAAGCAAGCAGTGAGTGAACAAGGTGACAGTTGGATGTTAGGATACTTAGGGATGAATATCGATTTTTTCTATGATATATATATCGTGATATCGATATTACTATAAAGCCCTACTAAATACAGTAAGTATAAAATTCATTCAGCTGAGTGGAGATGATGTTTCCTCGCTGAATGACGCCGTTCGTCGCTCCTTCCTTCAATCTAACCTGGAGGAAACTGTCGCTTTATTCAGTTCAGTTCATTTATATTGAACCAAATCATAACAAAACCACTTCGTATCTAGACCAATCATGTAGACTGAATTACATGTGGTTCATTCCTGTGTAAGTTATTACACAATACAAATATAGTCAGTCATTATGCTGAAAAATATCTGCATATGTGGCATTGAGTGTCTTCAGTCAGAGGTTTCTTCAGATTGGCTGGAATACAGACTGCTGCAGGACATCGAAAACATTCTTTTTGGTAATTTGTGACCAAATGGTTTAGTTGTTGTCTTGTCTGAACATAAATACCATCTCCAAAAAAGATGGATCCTTTCCGACTGAGGTCTCAGGGGAGTCCATAGGGTGGTTCCCGGGCCATTTGTGACCCTTTGACTGATTTTGTGCGGCCTCCTAACTGGAGTTAAAGAATGATATAAGTTTGGCTCATGCAGCACAGGAGGTAGAAGCAGATGAAGACTTTTTATTTTTAACCAAGGAAAAATTATTACCAACATTATTTTTGCTTTTCATGAAGGCAGAGAATAAAACTAAAGGAGCCAATAAAAACATGCTGCAGGATGACGAGATCTGAGTTTAACACGACTGAAGTGAAACACATAAATCTACATTTAGCTCACTTTGTTTTTACCTTCAGTTCTGATCAATATGTCGTTATTCATTCAGGCTCAGCTCTGTACCTGTCGGCAGTGGAGGCTCCTCAGGTCAATTCCTCCATGTTTCGTTTCAGCCGTTCCTCACGCTGAAAAACAGCAGAAAAAACATCTGGAGCCAGGAGACAAACTAGATACAAATAAATACGACAAAATGTTTTGCTATAGTTTAACAGAATACCAGAGAAATTGTCAACCATTGTACGATATGTACAACTTTCCGAACAGAAAATATAAAATTTACATGTCACATGGGCAAAATAATTTGTTTTACATTTTATGTCTTTTGTGTGTTTGTTTCATTCTATTTTAGAATGAAAGTTTGTTTCATTCTATTTTATTTTATTTTATTTTTTTATTGTTTTTAATGTCTGTTCGAAATAATTAAATATAAATAAAATAAAAAAATCCATTATCCTGTGAAGGAATATTTTTTTCTCAGGACAAAGCAGATTGATGTTGATTAAAAATGTAATTATGAACTTACACTAATGACACGAAGGAACCAGAACATCAGAATCTCTCAATTTGTTTTGATTTCGTGAGCTACTGATGCTAACTGATGCTAACAGCGTTAGCTCCTGCTACTGGTGTTAGCTCCTGATGCTAACTGATGCTAACGCCGTTAGTTCCTGCTACTGGTGTTAGCTCCTGATGCTAACTGATGCTAACGGCGTTAGGTCCTGCCTACTGGTGTTAGTTCCTGCTACTGGTGATAGCTGATGCTAACGGCGTTAGCTCCTTCTACTGGTGTTAGCTCCTGATGATAACTGATGCTAACGGTGTTAGCTTCTGCTACTGGTGTTAGCTCCTGATGATAACTGATGCTAACGGCGTTAGCTTCTGCTACTCGTCTTAGCTCCTGATGATAACTGATGCTAACGGCGTTAGCTCCTTCTACTGGTGTTAGCTCCTGATGATAACTGATGCTAATGGCATTAGCTCCTGCTACTGGTGTTAGCTCCTGATGATAACTGATGCTAACGGCGTTAGCTTCTGCTACTGGTGTTAGCTCCTGATGATAACTGATGCTAACGGCATTAGCTCCTGCTACTGGTGTTAGCTCCTGATGATAACTAATGCTAATGGCGTTAGCTCCTGCTACTGGTGTTAGCTCCTGATGATAACTAATGCTAATGGCGTTAGCTCCTGCTACTGGTGTTAGCTCTAGCGAGTAGCTCATAAACTGTTCATGTTAGTTTGTTTCATGTCTAGAGTTTAGCAGCACATGAACATTTTGAGGCAGTTTGTATTCAACCTCAACATCCTGGACATTTTGTGTTTTGTCTGTTAGCTTCAGTCGATGTGTTAGCTGCGTCATCGGCTCGGCGCTCTGTGCAGGAGAAAAAACGCCGACCTCCGTTGGTGAACAATGTGACATCGATGCACGTTTTTAAATTAACTATGAGTTTTATGAGTCACAAACAATTTAGGTTAATAGATCAAATATTAATGAACAACTATTAATGTATCCTTAGTTTAGAAGCTCTAAATGAAATGGAAAGAGACAAAAATGGACAGAAGAGAAAATATAACTTAGTAACTACAGGAAATAACCTGAAAATGGCAAAACATCAGTTAAAAACTTAAAAATGATTCCATCCATCCATCCATCCATCCCTCCATCCATCCATCCATCCATCCATCCATCCCTCCATCCATCCTCTCCATCATCTTTTCATCCCTGAGTTTCCCTCTTGAGTCGATCAAAGGTGTCGAGTCTTTGCAGCTTTTTGCTTTTCACACCAGTGAGAGAAACAGGAAATAAATATTTCAGCTTTGCAGCAAACACAGCTGAGGACTTTCAGTATCTGGGCCTCCAGAATTAAACTCCGCTGAGTCGGTTCTGCTCTCTTAAAGCCAAACTTTCTCCCACAGGGACAGTTTCACGTCTCCTGGTTGTCCAACCCTTCAAGTCTTTTATCACAAACTGATTCAGCAACACTTCCTGCTAAGGAGCTGCTGGTTTTCCCACTTAATCATTTGTGCTGTTGGATAATTATATTGGATTATTAAATGGTTTGTTAAATCAAGCAGTAATTAAAATAACATCAAAATCCAAATGAGACAAGTAAGAGATTAGAACAAATGCTGCCACAGTGAATATTTGAGGATGAAAAGGAAGAAAACTTTTGGTTAAAAGAAAACACTAGATACAAATCTACAGTTTTACATATCAGGTCCAGATTCTAGATTTGATGAATTTAGAAAACACAGTAATGTTTCCGCATTGTCTTTATTTATCAGACAGAGAAGAAGCCAAAAAGCAAAAGGTGACAGAAAAACCCTCCTCCCTGGTTGCACAGGGTTTAAATGTGAAATGGATTGATTTATTTGATCGAAACAGCAACTAACATTCCTGTAAAATCACCAAAATTAGTCGGTTTTCTATTTTTCAATATAGTCCCTGGACAGATGGAACAAAATATCATACAATGGCAAAACAGTTAAAATAAACTTAACTTGCAAATTCTGTCAATAAACATATAAAAATATAGTAAACAATACAATTATTAAAAAAGCAAAGTCAAATAGTTATGAGTGTGAAAGAGGCTCAGTGTGGAGTCAAACCAGCCTGTTCCCCTCCTGGCCTGTGGAGGCGCTGCACCAGGAACCAGCCTGTTCCCCTCCTGGCCTGTGGGGGCGCTGCACCAGGAACCAGGCTGTTCCCCTCCTGGCCTGTGGCGGCGCTGCACCAGGCTGTTCCCCTCCTGGCCTGTGGCGGCGCTGCACCAGGAACCACTGAAGGAAACGGTACAAAAACTTCTGAAGACACTGAGAGCAACTTCCTTCTTCACCAAATGTAAAAAAAATGGAGTGGCATCAAATTTTGTTGTATAATTTCTGTTTTGTCTGTGGCTACCATGTTGGTTTTGGTTGTATTTACCCAGAATGCCGTGTGTTGTAGTCCACTTCCTGCTTCTTTTTTTTCCCGGTCCGCTTGTCGTTCACACATGCATTCAAACCGAACCAGAGTTCACTTCAACAGAACACAGACCGAGGTTTGGAGGACCAGAGTTAGCTTAGCATTCACACCTCAGCAAACGAACCGGACTTTCTAAACAAACGGACTGGAGCCGGATTAAAGCGGATTAAAGCGGATTAAAGCGGATTAAGGGGGCGACTGTGGCTCTGTGGATAAAGTCATAGTCGTCTGGTGATCGGAAGGCTGCAGGTTCGATTCCAGCTTCCTCCTGCCACATGTCGATGTGCCCATGGGCAAGGCACCCAACCCAAATTACCTACCGAGCTGCGTATCGGTGTATGAATGTGTGAGCGTTTGTGAGTGTGAATGGGTGAATGTGGCTCTTAACCTGGTTCGGTTAGCCAATCAGAGGATCACGTTACATTCCTGAGCCAATCAGAGGATCACGTTACATTGCTTAGCCAATCAGAGGATCACGTTACATTGCTTAGCCAATCAGAGGATCACATTACATTGCTTAGCCAATCAGAGGATCACGTTACGTTGCTTAGCCAATCAGAGCTGAGGATGAGTAAATTCTATAGTCTAAATCTGCTCCTTAATCGCATCTTTTCTGGGTTGCTGCTGCCTCTAGTGGCGTTGGGAGGTAACACAGATAATATGATTACATTACTACACAGTAAAAATGCCGGTGTTGAATTAACACCCAAAAGTGTCTATATGTGTCCAAGTCAGCTGGTGTTAAATTCAACACTACAGAGTGTCACATTAGGATTACAACAGTGTTAGTGTTAAAATATGTTAAAAGTAACACCAGTGTAGTGTTGATCACTAAAGATAATGTGGTGTTAAAAAAGTAAATAATTGACCCACAAAGTGTCAATATCAATCAAATCCAGTGGAAAATATTCAAAACAATACACAGAAATGGAAAGTTTAACTTTTCTTAAAGCCATTTCAGTTTATAGACCAAAGTTAATTTAACTAAAAAATGGGTGTCAATCTTTTAACACTTTCAAAAGTGTTACTTTAACACCAGCTGACTTGGGCACATACAGACACTTTGGGGTGTTAATTCAACACCCAAAATTGAATTAAATCAGAATACCACAAAGAGTAAGACGGGTTCGGTGAAGGCGGATATGAGGCTGGGGGTTCGGTACCTCAAAAAAGGTTAAGAACCTCAGGACTAGATATATTTATTCTGGTTTTTACCTCCCTGAAAACGTAATGCACTGATTGTGATCAGCTAAAACGTTGATCACAAGCTTCAGTGTGGATGTTGTAACTGAGTGAAGAAGACAAAAAAAACAAATGGCTGGGATTCCAGGTTTGTGTTTTGGGAGCTTATTAATTTTCCAGGACCGGATCAGAACTTGGCTGCTTGGTGAGTCGTTTGTTGTTTGAGGAAATGATGATAAACTGAATCAAAGATGTCAATCAGTGGGACGTTTGTCAGAATAAAAGCTAAACCCTCTCTGACTGTGACCGGCTGCTGCATCGTGAGTCTTTTTACTCTGCTTTTCTTTCTGTTTTTGGTCAAAATGCTTCAGTTTTGAGTCGATTTGCTTTCATCATGTTTCTGCACAGTAAAAATATCGGTGTTGAATTAACACCCCAAAGTGTCTATATGTGTCCAAGTCAGCTGGTGTTAAAGTAACACTTTTGAAAGTGTTAAAAGATTGACACCCATATTTTAGTTAAATTAACATTTGGTCTATAAACTGAAATGGGTTATAAACCAAGAAACGTTAAACTTTCCATTTCTGTGTCTTGTTTTGAATATTTTCCACTGGATTTAATTGATATTGACACTTTGTGACTTTCATTTAGTTACTTTTTTAACACATTATGTTTAGTGATCAACACTACACTGGTGTTACTTTTAGCATATTTTAACACTAACACCATTGTAATGTTAATATGACTCTGTAGTGTGTCACATTAAAACATATGCCGGTGTCTATATGTGACATGGACACATATAGACACTATTGGGTGTTAATTCAACACCGGCATTTTTACTGTGTGGTAAAACAGGCGACTTTCTGCCTGGAGGCCAAAACCAGAACCTGGATGTTTGGAGCGGCAGGAAGGCGGCGGGTCGGCCGGCCGTCTAGAACACTGAGCTGGTTCCACTTCCACAAATAGAAAATGACCTGGAATATCTGACCACACACACACACACACACACACACACACACACACACACACACACACACACACACACACACACACATCCAGGATTCACTCTGTGTACAGCAACACTCCGGTTTCTGCCTCATTACAGACATTATTCTGATATAAAGGGTTCATGGATGACTTCTTTAAAATACAAAACTAAAGTAATTAATTAAAGTGAGGAGATCCAGGCAGATTCTCACATTTCTGCTCCACTTGAGAAACTCGAGAAAAATCAGGTGGTCATGAAATATTTATGTTTCTCAAAGGATTCCTGCTGCTGCAAGATTTATTCCTCCCATAAATAAAAGACGTTCACAAGCAAAAGGTCTCACTTCTTCAGAAAGAGACGAGTTATTAAAAAAAACCTGTCTGGTAAACATTCACACCTGATTCCAGCAGTTTTAGGAAGTCCTATTTTAATAGGACTGTTTTCTAACTGAAGTCAGAAATCAGGAAATCAGATGGTTCTGATCGGGAAGCGTTTTTCTTCCTGGGTTTTTCTCAGTCTCAGTGGTTTTTTTGTTTGTGTTAAAATTTAGTTTTATTGTTTTAATTTTCGCTGAATGGAATAAACATCCAGTGAGAAGCAGAAAGGAAACGTTGTGTCTGCCGGAGCCATTAACTCTGATTGATGCATCAGCAGAACTGATCCTTTAACTCTGTTACACAGCCCAGTTACTGCAGAGGAGCACACACACACACACACACACACACACACACACACACACACACACACACACACACACACACACACACACACACACACACACACACACACACACACACACACTGATCACCTGAAATAGCTTTAAGCTCCCATCTTCATCAGCAGATTCATTATTTAATGTGTCAATATGTTAACCTGCTGCAGACGCTCTTCAAGCTGGGAAACATAGGAGAACATCCCATCCTGTCCATTTTTAGATGTTCAGATTCACACTCTACTGACTTCTGTCCTCCTTTCTCTCCTCTCTCTCTCTTTCTTTTCTCTCTTTCTCTTTCGACTCCAGATTGTCACCAGACCGTTAATCGTTACGGTTTAGTGCCGTCATCCTCTGTCCAGCTGCAGAAATAAACGACTAGGCAGTAGCTGGAGATTTTAATACTTCATATGTTTTGGTATTTCACCATTTATGTATTTTGATTCCTCGTTTATCCTGTAAATCTCACTGACTGATTGTTTCTTCAGGGTTTAAGAGTCTGAGCTGCTGCTGGGATCTGGGTTTGAGGCTCCAAGCGCTTTTTCTGTGGGAGTCTCTGCTAACGTTAGCCGACTGCTAGCTCACAGTTAGCTGACTGTTAGCCGACTGCTTGCTCACAGTTAACCAACTGTTAGCTCACAGTTAGCTGGCTGTTAGCCTACTGCTAGCTCACAGTTAGCTAACTGTTAGCCGACTGCTTGCTCACAGTTAACCAACTATTAGCTCACAGTTAGCTGACTGTTAGCCGACTGTTACCCCACAGTTAGCCAACTGTTAGCCCACAGCTGACTGATAGTCGACTGCTTGCTCAGTTAACCAACTGTTAGCTCACACTTAGCTAATTTAGCCAACTGTTAGCCCACAGTCAGCCAACTGTTAGCACACAGTTAGCCGAGTGTTAGCCCACAGTTAGCCGAGTGTTAGCCCACAGTTAGCCAACTGTTAGCCCACAGTTAGCCAACTGTTAGCCCACAGTCAGTGTATGTTCAGTTCCGTCTGAATCATCTCCAGTAAAACTAAAGTCACATTAAGGTGTTACGTCCGTTTCCTGGCAGCGTTTTGAGTTTTCTGGGCCGTTTCCTTCAGAGGACGGAGTGAATCTGCAGAATCCTCCGCCGACCTGAGCGAGGTGATTGAAGATGATGTGTTTACTGACAGGGGTCAGGGGTCACAGCCGCCACCGAGGACGGATGACACCAGAACACGGCCGGCCGCTCCTGGCTCTGAGTCCAGTAAGTGTGTTCAGGCAGGATAAGGACTGCAGAACAAGGCCCTTCATGCTGGTGTTCACTGTAGAAAGCAGAAAACAGAAAACACAGCTTCACCGGCTGGAGCCTGGTCAATATTTCACCTCTAACCGGATTTAACGCGACTCAAACTTTGACATTATTAAAGATCCGATGAACGCTGTGGAGATTTCACTGCAGAGCAGCTTATGATCGGATTCAGACTGAGTTTCCAGTAACCTGTCTCCTCACCAGGAACTGGGACAGACTGATGCAGAGCTGATCTTAACCTGGCCGATGTTTCAACATGTGTGATTCTCTCAGACAGCTTCAGTCCAGCTCCAGTCCGTTTGCCTAGTCCAGAGGTTCTTAACCTGGTCCGGTCCAACCCCAGGGGGTCGGCGGAGCCTCTGCTGCCGCCGAGGATCACGTTACATTGCTTAGCCAATCAGAGGATCACGTTACATTGCTTAGCCAATCAGAGGATCACGTTACATTGCTTAGCCAATCAGAGGATCACGTTACATTGCTGAGCCAATCAGAGCTGAGAGGAGCCCTGATTGGAGGAGCTTCACTCTCAGCAGGGATTTGAACTTGTGTCTTTAATTACTTCAGCAAAACACAGTTTTTACCAAATTCTATAATCTAAATCTGCTCCTTAGTTGCATCTTTTCATGGTTGGTGCTGCCTCTAGTGGCCTGGGGAGGAAACACAGCTAATATAATTACATTACTAAATCAGAAAACCACAAAGTATTTGATGTGTCGGTGGGGGTGGGGGGGGTACGAAGGGTTCGGTGAAGGCGCATATGAAACTGGGAGGTTCGGTAAAACAGGTTAAGAACCGCTGGACTAGAGAGTCCGGTTCGGTTTCGCCTTCAAACCTCGGTCTGGATTTGGTCAAAGTGAATTCTGGTTCACTTTAGGCGCTTTCACACTGCAGGAACGGGACGGAACGGCTGTGTTCACATTACAACCTGCGTCCCACCCGACCCCAAGCGTTCCAGCAGCTGATTGGCCGCTGGTTGTTATGGAGACAGACGTTGATTTCCCGTTGACATCTGGCTCTCACGGTATTTTGTAACTAGTGGTATTTTTCTTCCGTATTTCTCCTTGCAACATGTAGAAGGTCGTTCAGCATTTTGTCTTCTGAGTGCAGCTTGTTGGCCGAATTCAATTGATTGTATGAGGTTGATGAGCAGCAAAATTAAATCCATGTTGTCCATTATTGTTGTCGTCGTAGCAACTGTTAACCCACAAGTGTTTCTGCCTAGAACCAGCAGCTGATTGGCCGCTGGTTGTTATGGAGTCAGACAATGATTTCCGTCTCAATATCAGCCAATCAGCTGCTGGAACACAAGTTGTAATGTGAACACAGCCGTTCCGTCCCGTTCGGTTCCTGCAGACTGGAAACCGCTCCAAAACCAGGGAATTCTGGGTAAAAAGAACCAAACAAACGAGTTAGCCTAGCGCTACATGACTCGTGGGTTTAAAAATAAGCATGTCGCCATGGGAACCATCCACAGTGGAGATTAAATTAACTTGGCTGGGTTTTTCCTTTTAGACATGTTTTATTTAACTCTGTTTAAATAATTTAAGTAATAATCTAAGCTTAATGTGCAGTTTGACAACTAGGATAACTGGGATATTATTGAATTAAATTACATTTTGTAACAACATTTCTTCTGTATCGGCGCTGTATAGATAATCGAACTGCTTGCCTTCTGCTTCTCCACCAATAAATCTGACAGTTTTTGCTTATTGCGACAGAAATGTGGACGTTTCACTGAAGTAAATATGGTTTGGAGACGACAGTTTGTGTTTTCGCTGTGGTCAGATCTGGTCTGCAGACCTCTGCTGTGGGGCGTCTCTGTTCAGTCACACTGATCCTGCACTGACATTCTCACTGCAAGCAACAACATTCATAAATATCCAAACCCGATCCGTGAGTTTGGGTCTGTAAACCCAGAATCGAGTGAGTATGTTGCGTTGGTCTGATGCTCCTCTGCTCTGCTGCTCTCGCCAACGCGGCGCCTTGCAGGGACTCGCTGACAGGAGGTCAAATGAAATGACCTGAGCAGGAAAACGGGGCTCAGCAGCGTCTGCTGCTCTCAATCTGCCTCCTCAACCCACATTTACGCTTCACCCACAGGGTGGAGTGTGTGTGTGTGTTGTGTTGTGTGTGTGTGTGTGTGTGTGTGTGTGTGTGTGTGTGTGTGTGTGTGTGTGTGTGTGTGTGTGTGTTGTGTGGGTGTGTGTGTGTGTGTGTGTGCGGTGTGGGTGTGTGTGTGTGGGTGTGTGTGTGGGTGTGTGTGTTAAACCTCACAGCATGAACCACCATCATCGCTTTACTTTCCAGATTTCCATCCAATAAGCAGTTCGTTCCTAAAATATACAGATTTTTCCTTCAAATGTCTGAAACAAATAAATAATCCCCCCCCCTTTGAGCTCTCCAGCTAGCAGCATAGCTAGCTGCTAGCTAAGAATGCTCAGGCTAGTTAGCATGCATGCTAACTGAATGCTAACTAGCCGCCACTTGGCCACAGATGACGCACATAAACCGTTTCCCTGTAACGTTAAGTTGTTTCTCTGCCTTTATCACATTTAGCAGTGAGTATATGAGGATAATTGACGGCGCTAAGCCCCGCCTCCTGGCTCTGATTGGTTGTTTTTGGAGCATTTCTTCAGATCTTTTCTCAAACAGTCTGTCTCATTTTAATAAAAAGCCTCATCCTGCAGCTGCAGCAGAGTGAAAGGTTCGGCACCAGCCGACCCAGAGCAGCTGAACCGAGCCGCCACCAGGAGCTTCGCTTCAGGTGTCACTTCCTTCATCGGAGCAGCGGCGGCGTCTCAGCGGAGGCGTCTGATTGGATCAGGAGCATCGAGCGGCTCCAGGTTTTCCAGGCTGCCTGTGGACTAATTACAGCTAATTACTGTCCAGGATGCTCTGCATCCGTCTTCCTCAGTCTGCAGCAGGAATGTGGGAAAGACGAGACAAACACTGACTGACTCACCTCTAAAGGGGCTTTTGGGGCAGAAACTATAGTTGCTTCTTAATTTTAATCTATTAATTTCACACACAGTGGATTACAAAACAGATTCACAATAAACTCAATGTTCTACAACAACGTTCTTAAAATTTTTTAGAAATATTCCAGTTGCATGTTTTATTGTAACTCCAATGTGGAAAGTGTTGTCTT
Source organism: Poecilia picta (assembly GCA_033032245.1). Classification (NCBI taxonomy): domain Eukaryota; kingdom Metazoa; phylum Chordata; class Actinopteri; order Cyprinodontiformes; family Poeciliidae; genus Poecilia; species Poecilia picta. The sequence continues at coordinate 2,820,880 of CM065369.1, read as the reverse complement.
TGTCTCATCTAACAGGACATTTATTATTATAATAATTATTATTATTATTATCCAGCAGCTGAATGATGCTGCTGGTTTCCCACCTTCAGCTGTGATGAGTCGCTCATCGTTCCAGTTTTCCCTTCCTGGGCCTGTTGTCCAGTAAACCGTGGTTCTGGTCATGTGATCATCATCTTTTCTGCCTGATGAGTGAGTGAATCAGAACCACTTCCTGTGACGCTGACATGGTGGCTCCAGCGGCGTTGGGTCCGCAGGGCAAGGGGAGGTTTATCAGCGTGAGTGACTCAGCTCTCTGACGTTGTTATTAAATCAATATTGAGTCCTGATTGGGCCGACATGATGGAAGCTGATTCAGTCATGACTTCTGATTGTGAAGCAGCCGGAGTAAGAAACTGGAGACGATGTCAGGCGGCTTTAGGATCGGCATCTGAACTAAACATTAACTTAAACTAAAGACGTTTCCTTTCTTTGCTTGTGAATTCAAATCAGACTTTCTGTTTTGTCATGTTATTTCTGTAAGAGTAACGAGGTTTAATTAAAAATGTTCTTTTAAACTTAGAAGTTTCCATTTTTTTTAGTATTTGGTATAATTACAGAGGCTGTAATTAATTAATTGCAATTTAATTAAAAAACTGATGCTTTTTGCCGCTAAATTATAGATGTCTGAGCTTAAGAATAAAGATATTTACTGTTTTAATCATATATTTATAATATTAAGCCATCAGATTGAAGCAAAGTGTTATTCTATACATTCAGCTTCTCAGTGTTTCAGAATAACTGATGATTTACGGTTGATGTTAGCATTAGCTGCTACATGTTTAGCATTGAGATGCTATTTAGACTTGAATAGCTTCACTGATATGCTAACTCCCGTTAGCACAACTTGAACAGAGCAATAGTCTTTTCCAGCCTTCAATGGACATTACCAAGCTCCGCCCAGAAACTAAAGTCCTACATGACTACATGTCTCACAAAGTCTCGCGTTGCTTAGCTTCTATGTGTAAACATGGCTTTTTTCATTTCGACTGACTACAGAGTATTTCTGAGTCGATTAGTTTAGCATTTCTGCCAGATTTTCACAAAATATCAGTCACAACAATGGAACCAACAAGTTCATGTCATCTTTTCTGGACGACATCAGGTGTTTTAGCCACGCGATGCCTCCAACATTGTGCGCGTTACAGCTAAATGCTACCGGTTGATGAGGAAAACAGCAGATCCTCAGCATAAATATAGCTGTGGACAAGATCACTGATGCCTGTTGTTCTTACAAGGCTGGGTAAGTCGGACATTCATGGTTTAGAGGGTTTGAATGTGCCTAGGACTGATACACGGTACTTGGTGGCTAACATGATTAGCGTGGCTAACACGATTAGCGTGGCTAACACGATTACAGTTTAGTAAAAAGCCTTTTCAGGTGAAATAAAATCTTTAATGTATGTCAGTACGGGACACATTGCATATTGATCTGTTCAGCTAACGTAAGGCTGTAACAAACAGGCTTCAAGGTGTAGAAGTTGTATCGGTGCTGCCATTATCTGTACTTGACTAAAAGGTTTTCATAATGGATGTGTTTATTATTGACTTTCTTTTTTTCATTCACTAAACACAAAGAAAGCAAAGCAATAATACTTACACCAGCAGACAATCCTTTGTTCTTATTGATCCTATGACAGTTGAGTTGCAAATGCGTCGTGAACAAGCTTTGATCTAAGCAAGACTTTCCATTTCAGATTTTGGAAATCTGTGAATTTTAGTTTCACAAATACGATCAGGATACCTGACATCACCTGTACAGGTTCCCCACTGACAGTGAACCATTGTTTTAGAGTCCTGATGCAAAAACTTTCTGTCGGTCTGCTAGTCCACAATGTATATTAGCTTGAGTTTGTGAGACGGTAACCCACTGATCGCTGCGCTGTGACGTAAAATGGGCATTAGCCAATGAAACGTGGCCGCTGTGGTAAGGTCAATCAGATCCGTTTAGAAGCGGAAATTAACCCCAGTGGGCCAAGAGAAGTTCGTGGGGTGTTTTCTTCTTGTGCGTCAGATTTATGGCTGTACCAGAAACGTGAACAAAGTTTCCGAATTGGGACTTTTGAATGTAAAAGAAACTAAAAATAAGTGATTTACCGCGCTAAAATCTTTAATAAGTTAAAATCTATGTAATTAATTAATCAAGTTTAACATGTTAAAGCCCCCTGCTGCAGATGTTCATAAATAAATTTTCCAAGTCAAGTCGCAGACAATAACCAAATAGTCCAGGTTAGGACCTAAAAGACAAATAGTTATTTTAGGTCAAAGAACTATTTGTCTTTTTACCAAACTTACATTAACATTTTATTATCTTTAAAGCTCTTAATTTTTATGAATAGTTATGTTTTAATCTGCCAATATTCAGACTGCAAAAAACAACAAAAAAGGGTTTATCTTTATAAAATATTACTGATCAAATATAATATTCACCCTATTGGAAATACAGGCATTTCCTGTCGCTACTTATTACATGAGATAAAATCTGATGCTCAGATTCGAGTCTCTCACTTACGAGTCCAAGTCAAATCTCAGGTCTTTCGGGAACAAGTCGAGGCTGAAGAGTTTTATTTTTACTGTGCCATGACTCTCCCATAATGAGGTTGTTTTGAATAAAAGCAGTAAGATGGTGTTTATATCATTTTTTTTTAGTTTGGGGAAACATCCTGATTCTAAAAGAATCTCACGCTGGTCTCTCTAATGATGTCTTCCATTGGTCGTGGGTTCGACTCTGCACATCCTGCTGTTCCTCCTTGATCCACTGATGTTTCCATGGAGCCGTACAGCAGGACGATCTGCCGGGGGACGATCCTGTCCTCTCCGATCAGAGTCAGCAGCACGATTAATGAGGCAGCGGCGGCGCAGACTCCTGCAGATACAAGTGGCTCAGAATCAGAAACATGAACAAGTCTGAACCGAACCGAACGCTCACCAACCAACGGCGACGCTTCATCAGAAAGTTGATTCATGCTGTAATTAACGACACATAGATGACTGTCCCAACATTTTCCATGACGCCTGAGCTTCAGCAGTCTTGAACCTGACCACATGGAGAGGCCGTGTGCCTCAGACGTCCGATTAATGTGCAAATTCAGAAGGTCGACATCACGATGTCAAGATCAGTGAGGAGCTGCACGACAGTTTCTTTATAAAACTGAAGAGAAAAGAGAATTACTGTTTCTATGTTTTCTTTTCTTTCTTCCTATATTCAGCATTTCTTGGCTCTCCATTCTTCACCTGCTCCATCTCCAGCTGCTGTGGTTCTTTTTCTCTCAGCTGTCAGTCAAACCAACCAAAACCTCTGAGCAGCCTGTTCCCCTCCTGGCCTGTGGTGGCGCTGCAGCAAGATCCACTGAAGGAAACGACATGAAAACCTCTGAAGACTCTGAGAGCAACTTCTTTCTTCAGGAATGTGGTGGCATCAGATTTAACGTTTGGAGGATTTCTCTTTTGTCTTTGGTAAAAGACGAGTCACTTCTCCTGCTAGCGCTAAGCTAGCACGTTTGTTTTGGTTGTCTTTATGTAATAAAACATCCCAAGCTTTGAACATCTCTGATCAGTTCATCACCTGGGCCTGGAGACGGACCGGACCAGCCGGGTCACATGGACCAACCAGGTCGGACAGAAACTGGGAGCCACAGATTCCCATTTCTAACTGCCAGTAAACATGTTGCCCTTGGTGGAAAACACCGACGTCGCTCCAAACGGTTGACTCCTCATTTTCATAGTGACCTGCTATGGATCAAGTCTTTTTGTTAATTTTTGGTCACGAAAGCAATCAGAGAAGAGCTCGGCGCTTCGCTAATGACGGCGGATTGGGAGGCTTTTAACGGAATCAGTGCAGCGAGAGGTCGCGAAAGGTCACGAGGAGCAGGAAGGGCTTCGGTGTTTGTCTCTCCAATCAGGTCAGGAGCAGAAACACGCAGAGCCACATAGCCAGACTGATGTTTAGTCTGTCTGGTTCAGCTGAGGAGCAGCAAACAAAGCAAAAAGTTTCATCTGGAAACTTCCTGCAAAGATCCGTTAAACTTCAGAAGTAGAAAATTCCTCCAGCCAGCGACATTTTCCAGCTGGGGGAATCCGCCGTGTCCCTCTGACGTCTCCTCCCAGTGAGACACGGATGGACGGATCCGCCGTGTCCCTCTGACGTCTCCTCCCGGTGAGACACGGATGGACGGATCCTGATCGCTGCCTTTTGGACGGGTGTCGTAAATAAGCATCATTCCTGGTTTCCGTTAGTGCGGCTAAGATGGCAGGTTTTCCCCAAAGGCTCTTCGATGCTGAGCTGAAGACCCCAGTAGATGTTTTGCTGCCCCCTAGTGGTCAGAGTGAGAACTACATCTGGAGAGTGATGAAGGATTCTGGAAGATAAACTCAGTAAATCAGCTTTTTATGTCTGAAATACCAGAATAGATGAGACAAAAAATGATTTGTAATTTTGGGTTTGATGTAATTTACTTCAACGAAGTTTTAAGATGTGTAATTTTTAAAATTCTTAGAAACTGGATATCGCATATTTATCCAGTGATACAAGATTTATTTAAGTGATGAATAAATAATCAATTAAATGACACAATAAGTAATTACACATTAACAGTGTTTAGTGCACTATTGTGAACAATGGGAAGTGATTTAATTTTGCTGTTGGGATTAAATGTGACTACATAACTTAATGGTGATGAACTGATCAGAACTGAATTTGGATCATATTATAATCCATATAGCTGCATGTGAACTGAACCTGCTGGGAAACCGAATGTGAACTGAATTTTATTTTCTTGTTGGGGGGGGAATCTTCCTGCAGCCAGTTTAATCTTTTATCTCCTGGTAAAATACGTTTACGGCTTGACGTAGTGAAAGCGGCTGACGTCACGAGCCGAGTGGCTTCCTGTAACAGGAGCCCACCTGAGCGAGGCCCACCAACATTCACCAGAGGTTATGGGAACAAAATAAAAATGTCATATTATTCTGGACTCCTGCTCATGTAGGTGTTATGGGGAATGAAAGAGGACAGGCTGGCGAAGGAGGCGATTAAAAAAGATGATATTGATATGCAAGTAAAGCTATTGAAATCTAAAGGTAAAAGTATAATTTGGAAAGAAAACAAGAAGATATGGGAAGCTAGGTGGGAAAATGGAATAAACGGAAGACATTTATTTAGGATACAAAATACAGTCGATGTGGAAAGGATCAGAGGAAGAAACAGGAGGGAGGAAATAATTATAAATAGAATAAGAACCGGGCATAGTTTCCTAAATGGAAATCCTTTTAAGATGGGGAAACATCTGACTGGTTTATGTAGTTGGTGTGATGAGGTAGAAACAGTGGAACATGTTTTGATCAAATGTGGAAAATATGCAAACCAAAGAAGAGTATTAAAAACAGAACTAGGTGTTCATGGTTTCCCCCAGTGTATTATAAGCCTGGCGGCCCGCCATGCTTTACTAGCCCTGCCGCCAGGCTAAGTGTTGCTTGTTTACGTTTCTACGGGGGGAAAAAAATCGCTTTTATTTTATTTTTTTCAAAGTTTGGCTGCAAGCGTCTCTTTTGTTATAGCATTTCACTAGCAGAGCAGATTTATTCATAAATGATAGGTTTACAATAGTTTATGATTTAAACCTGACAGCCTGCGGACCAATCACAAGCCGGCGCCTCTGCGCTTTGCCTCAAACTGGACTCAGGCTGACCTGTATGGATGTTTACATCAACCCACTGTGAGGAATTATGATCCTTTGGAGACTCTGGGTCAGAGTTTAAAACCCGCCGCGTTGCTCTGGTTGCTCAGCTCCATGTGAACCGCAGGAATAACTGTAGCGAATTCAGAGGCGTGTTGTGAAGTGATGAGAATGATTTATCTTTGTGAACGAACAATTATATGCAGCGTTTCCATCTCAACACGCTGCCCAGCGTGAGGCTCTGTGTCCGTCTTCCCTGTAACGTTTCTGTCTGTGGTCCCGGTTGACCAGGGATAACGAGCAGCGCTAAGCTAACCTCATCATGCAGGTTCATCCCGGTGAGGAGCTTTAACGCTCTGCTCGGAGTCACTCATCACGCTGATTTCATATTACTTTATTATTATTATTTTTAGTATTATTCTTCCGGTTACATGATGCATCAAACATTTGAAATGCGTTGTCTACTTGGCTTCACCTGCAGCCTCATCTGGACAGTCAGACCTGCAGAGGCTCACAGGTGAGACCAGGACAAAGAAGCTCAAGGACTCAGTTTGGTGTTTGTGTAACTATAAGAGGTTCCCTGATCTCACATGTCAGGAGAAAAACAGGATCTGAAACTTAGAAACTACGAAAGTGACAGTTTAGGAAAAAATAAAGTTGATATTATGAAGAAACCAGTCGGGGCTTCAGCAGATTAAAATGTTTTCAAAAGGTAAAGTTTGTGTTTAATTCAGAGAAACTCACAGCCGATTAACACGCTGATCTTCACAGGCTGTTGATTTTTTATTGGTTTTTCCAATAAGTTGGCAGTTTAAAGTGAGCATGTGATTCATTAACATCCCTAATTAATCATCGTCCTGATAAACCCAACGCTAAGTGTTAAAAATATTCACTTTTTACAGTTTCAGTTGCTGGTTCCATTATTTTGTATCAGTCTGTGGTTCAGCTCTCAGTGAAGAAGAGAATCAGGAAAATCTGGGTCAACAGAAAACCCTTTCTGCTCTCTGCCACATTCAGTTTCCTATCAATGTGTCTAAAATGTTGGTTTTCCAGGTCATTATGTGACTTAAAACTGCATTAATTTCTTAAACCAGGATTTAGCTTCACAAGTTTGAATTTATTGTAATTTGTCTCAAATTCATGCAGGCTTAACATTGTAATTTGGTTAAAAATGTTTTGAAAAAAGTTCCGTATTTTCTCCATAACTGTGATTTTTTGTGGATTCTCTTTGCACATATGAGATATTTCAGGCCTTTATTTGTAGTCGGTTTGATGATGTGGATCCGCCCAGATAAGATCTGATTTCTGGTTCTCAGCTGCTTCAGTGGAAAATGTTCTGGTCGGAAATATGAAGCTGGACAGAGAGTCGTTTCTCTTTCTGCACCGTTTCTCCTGATGGTTTTAGTCCTGCTCTGGCCTAAATAAAGCCCGGCGGCGTCTGACATCACCAGCTGCTTTCTGGGTCCGTTTATCAGCTGAGAGCTGGAGTTCAGACCTGCAGCCATAAAATCAGCAGCAGCATCAGGGAACTTTGCCAGTTTTTGGGTCATAACTTCATCTGATTTGAAGGTTATGGGTTCAAATCCAGATCAGCTCCTGACCAGCAATCAGTCAATCAGATTTTATTTGTATAGCACATTTCAGCATCAAGGCATTTCAAAGTGATTAAAATGATTACAATAGAAACAGCAGGTGACAGCGAATAAACAGAAAGACAAAGAGAATTTTTATTTATCTTTTTAAAGAACAAAAAGGTTAAAAAAGATAAAAACATTAAAACCTGGACCCCTTGTAGGACTTCAGTTAAACGTCTCACACCTCAGAGTTTTAGTTAAAACGCCTTTTAACAAGGATTCTCACACCTCAGAGTTTTAGTTAAAAAACCAATTAACAAGGATTCTCACACCTCAGAGTTTTAGTTAAAAAACCAATTAACAAGGATTCTCACCCCTCAGAGTTTTAGTTAAAACGCCGTTTAACAAGGATTCTCACCCCTCAGAGTTTTAGTTAAAACCCGTTTAACAAGGATTCTCACCCCTCAGAGTTTTAGTTAAAACGCCTTTTAACAAGGATTCTCACACCTCAGAGTTTTAGTTAAAACGCCGTTTAACAAGGATTCTCACCCCTCAGAGTTTTAGTTAAAAAACCAATTAACAAGGATTCTCACACCTCAGAGTTTTAGGGACTGGGACGTTTTCTGGGGGGGTTTTACATTGACATTGTGAAAGAGAAATAAAATGAAGCTAATATCCAGATGAAAAGTAAAGATAAAAACATTAAAAACATCGAAGACATCAAAACCCGTAATTTAGCCGTAAGCAGCGACACGCCGGAGCGTCTCTGCCGCCGAGCGAATCGACGCTTCATCCAGACGCCACAGTCAGCGTCTGGATGAAGCGCAGAGCTGCAGAGAGGAGAACGTCGATGGAAACTTTTAAAATCATTTCTGTTTTATTAACAGATTAAACACGGATGGCTAAAATGAGTTTTTAAGGTAGAAAACTTAGGGTGTCCCGTTTTCCATAGAGCTCCCTCTATCCTGAGGTTCACCAGTAAAAGATAAAAATGTCCAGTTCAGACCAGCAGAACCGCATGTGGTCCTGCTGATGGTCCACTGTGGTTCTGAACAACTTTGGTCAGAGAGCAATTTCTAAATACAAACAAAAGTTTAAGCTCATTTTCTGTTGTTCACATGACAATGACACTAGTGGTACAAAAATGTAGTGATTAAATTTAATTTAATACTTAAAAATTAGGCCACCAATAATTTGCTTTTTCATGAAATTGAATATTTTTTTGGTAAATTTTATGTTTTTCTTTGAGAATTTTCTACTTCAAGTTGTAGTTCATCATAAATTAATAAAATATTACATTTTATAAAATTATAAATTGTAAAATCTGGTAAGTTCTGTACATTTTTAAGATTGTAGGACCGATTTCAAGCCGATCAGTAAACATCCTGACCTGATGACACCAATTCTTTTGTCTGATAAGAATCACAGTTCGGTTCTCTAACAGGGACAGCGGCTGATTTTCAGATAAAATCAGTTTCTCATGTAAGTATCGGCCAATCATTGATCTCTGATAATTAAAGAAAATCAATTAGTCGGTTCACTAAAACATAGTTTCGGGTTGCTGGAGGAGATGAAAACGTTTCCAGAATCGAATGTGGAAACAGATAAAACTCAATGGAAACTGGATCATAAACGGGACAACGGTCCCAATCAGCATCAGATCTACAGCAGAACGGTGGCCTAGTCAAAGCCTGAATGACTAAAATGACATCCTGGGACCATCAGGGCTGTGCAAACATCAGATGCTTCATATTTCTTGGGGGAAATTAAAAGATAAAAAGAATAATATTCAGTTTTTGTTTCTTTTTCTAACTCAATGTGTCCCATCTGAGGGGTCAAAGGTCAAATATCCTCTGCAGACGTTGTTGTCAGCAAAGCGCCGCTCTGTGAGCCGTTCCCGTTTTGAAGCCTCTTTCATTTCCATCTTAAACTGACTGGTCTCCCGTCGGAGAGCCGCCAAGTTACATAAAAGGTAATGAGGGAAAATTAAAACGACGCGGCGCCTCAGTTCAAGACGCGGCGCTTTGATGGAGCGGCTCAATTAAAGCAGGAAAGATAAAGAGGCCCGAGGGGAGCCGCTGTCTTTGTTCGCCTTTGTGCGGTGAATTACGGCGCGGCTCGGTTTGAACCGCGGGCCGAACCGGCGGGACGCCGCCGAACCGGCGCGGCCGTCGAATCAAACGGAGAAACGATGAAAGGGGAAGAAGAGCCGCTTGTTCTCCCAGCTGAAGATCAGGGCGGCGAGCAGCAGCTGCTGCTAATGTTCACAGGGTTAAAATGAAGGAGGATTTACTTCATTATGCATGTAAATCCCTAATCTCAGTAAAAACATCCTGGTTTTAAGGTTAAATGTTTTTATGGAGGAGATTTTTTGCTGGTTTTCGCTGTCGGCTGGTTTAACGAGCTTCGCAGCTCCAGGTAGGAAATAATCTCAGGTTTGGTTAGCAGGTCTGCAGAGGAACGACAGGAAATCAGTTTACTGCGTTTTAACTGACTTACAGGCAGAGATGCTTTTAAAACGGCTGATCCAGGTTCAGATCAGGACGCCGTCCGTTAAACTGAAGAAACATTTTATTCAATGAAATGATGGAGAATCGGTGGGAAACGACGTGAGCTTCGCTCTACGCCTGTCGGATATTTACTAACTACTGTATTATGCTGTAGTTTTGCCATTTTTCTAGTTCCGTACTGTCTATCAGCGCCGTTCTGCTGCTGTCATAAAACAGGAAAACTGTTCTGAAAATAATATTTTTCCCTGTAAAATTCTGAAACTCCCACGTTTTATTCCAGTCTTTATGAGAGAAAACTGATTTGTTTCAATCTTTCGTCATGTATTTTCATGATTATTTCTTTTCCTCTTGACTTTTCCACTGTTTCAGCTCAAAGGATGAGACGTTTTAACGACAGACATTTAACCACCAGACCTACAGCGTGAAGGAGCTAATTTCACCAGCAGGAGTTTAAATAGAGGACTGCAAACCCAGCTCTTATTTTTATAGTCCACTTCCTGTTGTCTGGCAATTAATCTGCATATTAGTTAAATATTTAGCTAATTTTTAGAATAAATATTTCGATTTTTTAATATTTAGCCGCCTCAGATTTAGCCAGCTAAATATTTAGCTGGCTATTTTTATCTTTCTAAATGTATCTCATTAAACATTTTGTTAGAATATTTAACTAGCATTTAGCTCAACAAGTAAAGCTAGAAGCTAAATCTTTAGTTTGAAATGGTGATGTTTGTAATTAAATAATTCTCCTATAAATCAAATTAATTTTTCACTGTAACTTTACAAAATGTTTTACTTTTTTAAGCTAAATATCTAACTTGCTAATTAATTAGTTTGAAACTGACATTTATGAATGAGTAACAAAGAGAGAAAACATGACTGAATAACAAACCCTCATGTTATTTCAGGCTAAAGAATCCATAGTTTTTGACAGTATTGTTATGAATGGCTCTCCGTAGGTAAATATTTATTGCATCCTGCATAGAACCTGATCAGTTCAGAGAATAAATTCATTTTTCACCAGATATTGTGCTCTGGTTGAACTGTAAACTGCAGTTTGATGTGATAAATGTGATGAGAAGAAGCTCCATGCTGAACTCTGCTGCTCTGTTTGGTCCCGACTCCTCAGGCTGCGACTTCCTCCGTCTCTCCATAGGCAGAAAAACAGAACTGGAAACGCACAAACCTCTTATTATCCTCCAGTCAAGTGACTTTATAGCCTGACACTCAGCTTGCACTTTGTCTGCCTGACAGCCATTATCAAGACTTCAAAACTCCCAACACCTAAAAGCTCTTGTCCTGCATCGGCCCATTTCTGCAGCGGGTTTGATTGACGGGTCAGAGGTCCAGTGGTTCTCGGTGCTGCTGGTCTATACTTAGATTCTGGGAAGCATTTAGTCTCAGGCGTAGCAGGAACCTCACCTGTCAGACCACAAAGCCTCAAACCTTGTTGCCCCGAAGCGGCTGGAGGTTTGAAAACGCTGCTGCCTTTTGCTCCGGATGCATGGAAAGTCGGTCGGTTTGCCTCAAACTGACCTCTGAACCTGTTTCTATGAATCCAATCGATTTAAAGGGGCGGCATCAGGGAAAATTTATCGATCTTTCCATCAAGCTATGATTTAATTCCCTCATCAGGTGTTGCTTTGACTCTTTCATGCATGTTGGAGAAGTCCTGTGATCTCCATGGCAACCATCCAGCTGCAGTAAACAGCTGGGGGGACCAAGCCCCGCCTTCCAGCTCCTTCAGACTAGCCAGCAGCAACTAGCAAACATCGTCAGTAGGAGCTTCTTCTTTCTCAGGCAGAGCTGGTGAGGCAACAGCAGCTTTATAACTCAAGTTACCACGGTTACGGATTGTGGTGTAAATTTTCACCACTTTACCGTCGTATTAAAAGCAAAACAAAACGTGATTTGAGTTTGAAGCAGAGTGAATGTCGTCAGTGTCCTGCTGCTGCTGCTGATTCTCAGGATTTCATTCCTCTGAGCGTCGCTCCTCTGTGACGGTTGATGCTGCGCCGTCTTCACTTCGTCATTCACATCGACGCCAAAACACAAGCAGGCAGAGAAACCAGAAACACACACACACACACACACACACACACACACACACACACACACACACACACACGGTCCCATCAGGTCAGCCCTCCTGGATCTGTGTTGTTATATCTGGCACAGCGCAGAGCAAATCCCTTCCATATTTTCTTTTTTTAAGTTAGCAGGACAATGAAAGAGAAAGAAGATTAGCGGCCATAATCCACTGTGTGTGTGTGTTTGTTTATAATACCTTGTGGGGACAATTTTCCTGACACATACTACGTTGTGGGGACCAATTGCTCCTTGTGGGGACAGAAGCCTGGTCTTCACAAGGGGTAGGGACCTGTTTAGGTCAGGGGTCAGAGTTCGACTAAGGTGTGAATGAGTTTGGTTGGTCAGGGTTAGGAAAATGGGTAAAAGGTCAAGGTTAGGCTGTAGAAATGAAGGGAAGTCAATGGAAAGTCCCCACAAGGATAGCTGCACAAACATTTGGTGTGTGTGTGTGTCTGTGTGTGTGTGTTTGTGTGTGTCTGTGTGTGTGTGTGTGTGTGTGTGTGGTGTGTGTGTGTGTGTGTGTGTGTGTGTGTGTGTGTGTGTGTGTGTGGTTGTGTTGTGTGTGTGTGTGTGTGTGTGTGTGCGTGTGGTGTGTGTGTCTTGTGTGTGTGTGTGTGTGTGTGTGTGTGGTGTGTGTGTGTGTGTGTGTGTGGTGTTGTGTGTGTGTGTGTGTGTGTGTGTGTGTGTGTGTGTGGTGTGTGTGTGTGTGTGTTGTGTGTGTGTGTGTGTGTGTTGTGTGTGTGTGTGTGTTGTGTGTGTGTGTGTGTTGCGTGTGTGTGTGTGTGTGTGTGTGTGGTGTGTGTGTGTGTGTGTCTGTGTGTGTGGTGTGTGTGTGTGTTGTGTGTGTGTGTGTGTGTGTCTGTGTGTGTGCTGTGTGGTGTGGTGTGTGTGTGTGGTTGGTGTGTGTGTGTGTCTGTGTGTGCGTGGTGTGTGTGTGTGCTGTGTGTGTGTGTGTGTCTGTGTGTGTGCGTGTGTGTTGTGTGTCTGTGTGTGCGTGTGTGTGTGTGTCTGTGTGTGTGTGTGTGTGTGTGCGTGTGTGTGTGTGTCTGTGTGTGCGTGTGTGTGTGTGTCTGTGTGTGGTGTGTGTGTGTGCGTGTGTGTTGTGTGTGGTGCGTGTGTGTGGGGTGTGTGTGTGCGTGTGTTGGTGTGTGTGTGGGTGTGTGTGTGGTGTGGTGCGTGTTTGTGTGTGTGTGCGTGTGTGTGTGTTGTGTGTCTGTGTGTGCGTGTGTGTGTGCGTGTGTGTGCGTGTGTGTGTGTGTGTGTCTGTGTGTGTGTGTGTGTGTTTGCGCTGCAGCAGACTCAGGAATCTCTCAGCATGTGTCTGTCTGTGTTTCCTTTCTGTAAATGAAAAGAGTAAATCTGCTTATTGTCTGTGATTCGAGGCTCCAGCCGAGCCGCAGACAGATTAGCAGCATTAGCAACATCAAAAACAGCGGCGGGGTCAGAGGTCAGGCACTCGGTGGTGGGTCTTATACATGAAATGATGAACTGAAGATGAAGAGACGCAGTGGCAGGGATGGAAGAGTCAAAACACAGACGGGGAGCTAGAATCTAATCACATAATGGCTGCTGGACGGTCTGAGGTTCGACTGAAGGGGAAAATGTGGCCACTCAGGTGTAAATATTAAAAAAATAAACTGATACATCTCCAGATTAATTTCACATATTTACAGGAAACAAACTACATATTTTCTATCAAAAATAGTTTAGTTTGCCTCATAAAAATGATCATTTGCAGAGATTTCACTCAGTGTTTGGTGACTAAACGTCCTGCAGGTTTGGATGATCGATCTGGAAATGATCCAGCTGTGAATCGCATGAATTTACCACATCTGGCATTATATTAGTTTTAGGTTTTTATCAAAGAATAAGTGCAATATTTAATAATATTATTTGTAGTCTTTTTTTAAGTGAGTTGTTGTTTTTATCTGGAGCTCTGAACCCAAACTTGTTCAATGTTTCATTGCCATTTTTTGCTAAATATTTAGTTTGTAAAAAGTATTTTTGTTAAAATGTGGCTCAACTGATCAAAACATCATTCATTTAATATTTAAAGAATTTTATCTACAGATGGGCCAAAATATAAAGTCATGTGAAATTTTACTATTTTAAAGACCACAATGGAAATATTTCATACGAATAACATATTTATATGAAATAGATAAATATTTAGTTAGTAAATATTTAGCTGAATTATTTCAGACACTTTTTAAACTCCCTAAAGACGACAGAGCTGCATTTACTTCCAAGCATGATGTTTTTAGGAATGAAGAGTTTTGTTCTCTGGTGGTTTTAAAACATTTTCCATAATTGGTAAAATCTTGATTTAAATGTCAGAAAAGACAAAAATGTTCAAAAAAGCATCTTTTATGCTTCTGGAGTTTCTTTTTCTGTTGTTTTTTGAAATGTGTTTGTTTCATTTCTGCCAATTCTGGCGAACAATTGATGCTGCATGAATACGGAGCAGAAGAAGAAGAAAAACATCTGAGTCAAACTGATTTCTACACAACTAATTGTGCAGAGTTAAATCAACACTATGTCGAGTCTATCTTGTCCTTATCAGAATTGGTGTTAATTTAACTCTTTTCAGAGTTATTTCAACAAGAAATTGAGTCATTTTAACACTTGAAAAAGTTAGAACTACTCCAACTATTTTTGAAATAACTCTAAGAGTTAAATTAACACCAATTCTTATAAGGACCACATAAACTCTGTAGAGTGTTGATTTAACTCTGCAGAATTTGTTGTGTGTTTACTGCAGAGAGAAACCCGTCTGCCATGAACACCAGACATTCAGACTCGCTGCTAACTTTTCTCTCTGCCTGCTGCGGGTTCGTACTCCTGTGATTTATTTGCTGGCGGTTGATTATTTTACGCTGCAGTGACCAATTTATTATCTGCCTCGAATATTTATCGAGTGTCCGGCTCCTCCAGCCACGCATGCAAACATCAGCCGCAGCGTTTGTTTCACGCTCAGTCAGGTCTGGAGTAAATCACTTTGATTTAGAAATGAAGAGGAAAACTGAGAACATTTTAAATCACAAGAAACGCAATGTAGAGGGAACATGTTCTATAAATATATTCTTAATTTTAATTAAGGTTTTATTCTGATTATTTTGTCACTGTTCTATTTGTGAGTGGAAATGTTAGTGAAAACTGCGGCGCAGCTTCAGACGTGGATAGAAAAAAAAATCACATTTGGATTATTACTGCAGCACAGCTAACTGATACGAGAAGTTAGAAAAGCAGCAGTAACCTTTAGCAATGTGGGTTAATGCTGCAGTCGGTTGGCTGTAGCACCTCAGCACAGCTAGCTTGTGCTGGAAGTTAGAAAAGCAGCAGTTGCTGTTAGCAATTCATCACAACTTCTATTTAGTTAGCTTGCTGACTGCTAAATAGCAGTTAGATGCTTCCAGACCAGAAGCTTGCTAATTGCTATATTTCTAAATTCCTGCAGCAGCTATCTATGCAACATTGCTAAGGCTAACTGCTGTTCTATTCTCTAGTCCTGCAGCAACGTGCTGCGCTGCTGTGCTAACACTATGTTTCTAACTTCCTGCTGTAGTCAGATGACCAACAGTGCTAACTAGCTGCTCCTTTTCAAACTACCTGTACCAGTTAGCTTTGCTAATGCTAACCTGCAATTTTCTAAATCCCAATGACAGAGAACTGCTATGTAGCTCAAATGCTAACTGCTATTTAAGGGAAGCGAATCTAAACCTGAGAAACTTTAATAAGTGATGATTTAAGCTTCGGATTCGTCTCTGCAGTCAGTTACTGATGGCAGCTCAGACGGGTTCGTCTACAGGGACAAGCTGGATGCAGATGACCTGATGTCGGCTTTCAGGAATGAAACGCAGCTCAGCTTCCAAAGAGACAACAAACTGGAGTTTCCTGCCGGATCACGAAGAAACGAGGAAAAACCTGGAAGAGCCTCAGATCTGCTGCTTTCCTCCAGCTGCCCCACAGCCAGACCAGGGCAGAGAGCCACACGCTGGAGCCGGGGCCGCTGGGGGGCCGCTGGGGGGGGGGGGGGGGGGGGGGGGGGGGGGGGGGGGGGGGGGGCGGGGGGGGGGGTGGGGGGGGGACTGGGGGGGAACTGGGGGGGACTGTGGGGGGCCGCTGGGGGGGGGGCTGGGGGAACTGGGGGGAGCTGGGGGGACTGGGGGGGGACTGGGGGGGGACTGGGGACTTGGGGAACTGGGGGCCACTGGGGGAACCAGAGGCCGCTTGGGGAACTGGGGCCACTGGGGAACTGGGGGCCGCTTGGGAACTGGGGGCCACTGGGGAACTGGGGGGGACTGGGGGCCACTGGGGGAACTGGGGGCCACTGGGGGAACTGGGGGCGCCGACGGCTTCCTCATCGCTGCCATTCATTTCCTGACCTGAGGTTTTCTACCCTGAAGCTCCTCCTCCTCCTCATCTTGGCTCTAACTTCATCCTAGCAGCTTTATTCCCTTTATAATTGATTTCCAGGTGGCTGAATGCCTCAACCACACGCTGCTTTCTACCTTCCTGAATCATTCATGGCATTTTAAAGTAGCCAAACACAAAATGATAAAAAAATTTTAAAAACATGAAGGAAAATTATTGTTTAAAGCCGTTTACTGTCAAATCTGTGGTTTGTTTATAGTTTTTTCTGTCATCTCTAACTTCATTTCCTTTACAAATGTGAACAAAACTTCAATATGAAACAGTTTGTCACTAAAACATCTGGCGCCGTCGTCTTCTTGCCACTTCCTGTCGTCGTCTTTGTCGTCTCCACCAGTAGAAACGTCCGGCTGCTGATCATGTGACTCGTTGTTTCCGTTCCAGTTCTTCCTCTTCCAGGCTCAGGAGTTTCTTCTGAATTGATTCGTTTCCATTAAGCAAATTTATTTTATGGTGGAACCAGAAATAATAACGCTCTCCTTCACGTCTTCAATAAGGTTTAAAAATGTTTATATAGTAGAAAAGATAATTTATTTGAAACGGTGTTTATCTCCAGACTTGTCGGCTCCAGTCATCCTCCTCTGCTGGTGTCTTCAGTTGACAATCTAAGATATTTATTTCTATCTTATTTGGTTCTTGGTTCTTGAATGCATTACCTGCTATTTGTTTTTAAATGTATTTTGTTGTGAAGGAGAAACTTTTCCTGAATAAACATTGTTTTTAAAAAAGTTCATTCATTTACGCCACATTTTTAGCTCCTTTTATTTCAGTTCTTTTTAAAGCTTTGGCTTTTATTCTGCCCACATTTCCTCCTTCAGGCAGTAAACCAGTGAAACCACTGCTGGCTCAAACTGGAGCCATTCACTGGTTCAGGTTTTCTGCTGTTCTGGTAGGGTTAGAAACGGTGAATCGGATCCAGATGGGGCCTGCGGCCCCCCGGCCCCCCACTGTGTGTCGGCGTTTATCCCACTGTCTGTTTTTCAGTGATTTCAGAGGAAGCGGATCAGAACCGAACCCTTCAGGTCCGGTTCTGTCCTCACAAACCGGAACCAGGACTTTTGCTCCTGGGCTCTGCAGCCAATAACGTTTAGAGAAAATCTTTTTAACACATTTGTTAAAACTGTAACCATGTTGTGACAGTTTAACATGAAAAGATCGAACTACTTCTACCGTCTGAAGAAACGCACCAAAAACAACCAATCGGAGCCAAGAGGAGGGGCTTAGTGCTGTCACTCAACCTTTTGTATGTGCTGCTAAATGTGCTAATGGCAGCGAAACGATAACATTGCAGGACATTCTGGGTAAAAACAACCAAAGCAACCAAGCTAGCCTCGCGCTAGCAGGAGAAACGGGTTGTGTTTATTTTACCAAGACAAATGAGAAACCAACAAACGCTAAAATCTGATGCCACGCCATCATCTTTGTTTACCCTTCTTGAAGAAGGAAGTTGCTCTCAGTGTCTTCAGAGGTTTTTGTGTGGTTTCCTTCGGTGGTTCTTGGTACAGCGCCCCTCAGGCCAGGAGGGGAACAGGCTGGTCAAGGGGTTTGGTTGTTTGTGCCTCAGAGCATCTGGAATGTAAAACATGTTGCAACGTTGATCCCCAGTCGCTCCGAGTCTCCTGGACCGTCAGAGGAAACATCCTGCGAGTCTGTCGGTTTCAAACCAACCAGCCTTTTCCCATCAAACCCATTCATTACAAACCTTGAAGTTTTTGTCTGAGCATGTTTTCACTTTGTGCCGTTAATCACTCCAGACTCTAAATTGGATCGACTGGGATCTATTCAGATCACATGTCCTGTGATGAACACACACATCTCTAACCCCACCGTCCCACAGCTGGACCTCCAGCTCCGATCAGCTGCTGCTTCATGCTGCTGTTTGCACCGGTCTCCATCCGACACACACACACACACACACACACACACACACACACACACACACACACACACACACACACACACACACACACACACACACGCCCAGCCGTCCTCACGCCATCTGCTCCCATCAGGAGAGGCTGATTGATGCGCCGCCTGTATAATGGCTCCAGCGGTGAGTCATCGGCTCCCGCAGTCAGAAACTCTGTTATTGTTGCCTGAGAAACTCGCTGCTGCTGTCTGAGCCGCTCAGCACCCAGCCGCTCCGTTACAGGAGGAACCACTGGTTCTCCTTCACTAGCCTCCGAGGTTTATGGTCTACACTAAACATGTTCAGTACATTTTGGCACAAAGTCATTCTGAGATTTGATTCTGCTCAGTTCAGCCGGTTTGAGATGTTTCGGGACTTTTGTCGCTTTAAATCCAAGGAAGCTGCTGCTGGCCACGCCCCCAACTCAACGTTTACACTCACACGTGAAAACGGCAGTTTACAGCCGTATATCTCTGAAAAGCAAAAGTAGAGCCTCCTGCACAACCAACAAGAATGCAGCAAGTGGTTTCTGCATGATGAGTCAACAACGGGGCGACTGTGGCTCTGTGGATAGAGTCATAGTCGTCTTGTGACTGGCAGGTTCAATTCCAGCTTCCTCCTGCCACATGCCGATGTGCCCCTGGGCAAGGCACCTAACCCCAAACTGCCTACCGAGCTGCGTGTATGAATGTGTGAGTGTGAAAGGGTGAATGTGGCTCTAGTGTAAAGCGCTTTGAGTGATCAAAAATGATCAGATTAAGAGCTATATAAGTTCAGTCCATTTACCAACAAAACATTTGTCATTTCCAGCAGCCATTATACAGTGATAAAATCATAATGTTTTGCTTGTTGATTCTATGTTTGTGTTTCTGTGTTTGTTATGATGTAAAGCTCTTTGAATTGCCTGTTTCTGGAATGTGCCATAAAAATCTAATTAGATTAAAGATTGATTAAACCAGCTGAGCAAACAGTTTGAGTTGCTAGGTAACAGTTTGAGTTGCTAGGTGACAGGTTGGGGTTGCTAGGTAACAGGTCATTTCAGAGGTTTTTGAAACTGCTCATTTTCCAGACACCATAAAACCTATTGGTAGAAGGCAGCTTGTGGTTTTCTTTCCCTTTTTTTAAGCGATCTGCTTTTAGAAGCAGTTGAAACCCAAACAGACGGACAAAAATGTGCAAAATGTGAATTTTGTTTCATTGTGTTTCCTTTATAGCTGCTCATTGTTAGCAGTCAGTGAAACATGATGCTATTGGGAGGAAAAAGATGAAATGTTTTGAGGTTTGCTGTTCCTGCCATTGTTGCAGATGTTTCCAGATCAGAATCATCCGTCCCGGTGTCGAGTGTTTGGCTGCCGCCGCTGAGATGCGATCAGGTTCCTCATTGACATGCAAATGAAGCGGCCGACCCGCCTGAAGCTCAGGCTGCGGCTTGGAGGTTTTGTTTGCCTCTCTGTGATTTGAACTCACCATGTGGAGCTCAGACCAGCAGGGCCTCCTCCTCCTCCTCCTCCTCCTCCTTCCACTCACAGCTGCCAGGGAACCGGCGCCGATCCAGCGCTGCCCTGCTGGTACATAATGTTTCTGATGGAAATCACGGCCTGCAGGGTGAAGGAGGGCAGTGCAGGTGTGGAAAAATGACACGACAAGCTGTGAAAGTCAGAGGAAACGGTGAGATTTGCAGCAGGGGAGGACGAGCTGCGGGTCCGGTTCAGGCGGAGAGGCTTCTCTTTTCATCTAGAGATAAATCTGAGGAAATGTTTTTAATAAAACAATGTTTTAATAATCATGCTTTTCTCTTCTACCTGTAAATCAACTAAACGATTTTAGAGGGCTGGTATCGTGTGGAAGTTAGTTTTTAAAATCATGTTATGAATTAATTCCTTCATCAGAAACAAAACGAGTGTTGATTTGATTTTGTCATGAGAAATCAATTAATCTCCATGGCAACCATTCAGCTGTGCAAACGCCTGGGTGGACTTAGCCCGCCTTCCTCCACTCAGCTCCTTCAGACTAGCCAGCAGCAATTAGCAAACAGCTGGTGGAGCCGCTGAGCTCGTTACAGGAGCTGCTTTATAGTTAATGCTGGTAAAAAGGTTAAAGGCAGCTTTCAGTTTCATCCTCCACTGCAGCAGGTGGCGATAATGAGCCGGTTTCACATCAGCTCCTTCAGACTAGCCAGCAGAAATTAGGACCTGGTAGGATTAGGACCTGGTAGGACTGATCATCAGCTGAGCTCATTACAGGAGCTACTTCTCAGAGCAAAATGTCGTTAAGGGGTTAATAGAGGAGCCATGTTGGGATGACTTCCTGGAGGCGGAGCTTCAGAAGAAGCAGGAGCTTCTTAAAGAGACAGAGGCCCAGTTTCAATGTGAAATTAGTCATAAGTCGATATATTGAGTGTTTTCTAAACATAGTTACCTGGTTGTGTTATAAAATGGCTCCCTGTGCCTGGAAAGCAACGTACTGCCCCTTTAAGACCACTGAAGGAAATCAAGCAGCCCTGAAATCAATCAGACATTCAGATTCATGTTTGGACTGAAAGCTTCAGGCGTTTCTGCAGAAAGCATCAATATAAGAGCGGAGCGGGTCCAAACCGTCCAGCTGCTCGGTACAAAGGCCGGCCGGCGGGTCGGCGCTGCAGAGGGCCTGCAGGTTCCTCACACAGGAAGACGGTTTCCAAATGTCAAGTGTTTGTGGAATAAATGTCAACTGGCTGAGCGATGGGAAATCAAAGCCTCCTCAGCGCGACTGCTGCAGATATTACATGAAGAAGAAAAATGACCCGGCCGGCCCAGTAGGGGTTCTGGAGAACAGAGAGGGGGAAACAAAGCGGATTGATTTTGTTGAATCCAGTCTGGAGCAGCAGACGGAGCTGATGAAGATGCTGTGGCTCTGAGCTGAATGCTTCATCCTTTCACTTTCAAACTGATCGTTTGTCTTTAGTAATAGTTCTGCAGCTGAAACCTGCAGAGATCTGGACCGACAGATGGTTTCTGAGGGGGAATGTTCCCGGCATGCCTCGCTCTCAGCCCGGTGCGTCTGATGGGAGCTGGACCGCAGCTCAACTCTGCCCTCTGCGGCCAGAAACAGTTACTGCAGGTCCCCGTTTCCTCGCCTGAACCGTTTTTACCTTCTAACGAGGCTTCAGCAGCTTCATTAACGCGTTTTATTATAATATATGGTATAAAGGCTGAAGCCAAGTGTTAAGAGGGATTATTGCTGCTGGGATTGGATATTTTTGTGAGGCAGGATTCAGGAGGTTTTTCTAGATTTTTACAGACTGTAGAAAAAAAACATCATTTTACTGTCTGACATTAAATCAATAAAAACTTTTCCTCAGTTATGTTTACCAACAGTATTTCTGTTTACTGAATTCTTTTATAATTGTCTTCAAAGTCTGATTTTCACATGTTACCTTCATATTTGATATGGTTAGAATAACGGCCGCAGTATTGTAATTTTCACTAAGTTCATAATTAACTAACTATGTTCCCTTCACTACTTATGAAAAGGCTATACATTAAATATGACCAATGAAATATTGATTCCTAATGTAGCACCTTGAAACTGGGCCTCTGTCTCTTTAAGAAGCTCCTGATCTTTCTGAAGCTCCGCCTCCAGGAAGTCGTCCCAACATGGCTCCTCTATTAACCCCTTAACGACATTTTGCTCTGAGACGTAGCTCCTGTAATGAGCTCAGCTGATGATCAGTCCTACCAGCTGTTTGCTAATTGCTGCTGGCTAGTCTGAAGGAGCTGATGTGAAACTGGCTCATTACCGCCACCTGCTGCAGTGGAGGATGAAACTGAAAGCTGTCCAGTGAAGGTTGTACCAGTAAACTTTAAAATGCTGTATCTTTATCTCATTAACTGGAGTAAAATCTAAATCTACAGTAAGTTGCATCATAAAAGAATCATGAAAGCTGCATCGTCGCTCCTCTTCCTCCTCCTCGCTGCTCCTCTTCCTCTGCAGAAGATGACTCACTGTTTGGGGTTTTTGGGAACAGAGAGGTTCTGATTGATGGCCGCCGGTTTATTTCCGGCTCTTCGTGACTCCTGCGTCGTCAGCTGTACCGTCGTCAGCAGGCCTCTGCTGCTGAGCTGTCAAAGCTTCTGACCGACTCCTCCAGGAAAACTACGGTTTCTCTGCTACGCATCCAAAATCTAAATGGAAACTAGTCAAAGTTTCCAGGTCCAACTGTTTTTAGCCAAGCTCTTTACTGCTAGGATGGTTATTTAACACATGATGCTTTGTTCCCTTTAGCCAGTTAGCGACCAACACAGTTACAGTTTAATTCTGTTTCTATGTTTTCATATTTCAGCTGAAGCTGATAGAATTGCAGTGAAATACATTAAATTATCTGTTGAGACTTAAAAGGGAAGAACTGTCCTAGATTTGCTCAGTAGTGTAGATGTCATAACTTTACAGATCTTGATTTAAACATCAGGTCATTCTGAGTTGTAGCTGATAGTCCTGGCTGTAGATGTGCAGTGAGTCAGAGTCTTCATGCAGCAGATCAGGTTCTGACTGATTCATAAGGTCTGACTGCTCAGAGTCGATCCGCTGGTCTGCCGGGTCGAGTCCAGACAACGTTTGGGCCGAACCTGAAGCTCAAACTCCTCAGTCTGAGCATGTTTACTTAATTTAACGCTGAATGCAGCAGCCGGTCGGAACAGAGAAAGAAACTGTTAGGGAGGAGAAGAGACGAGTTTCCTGGACGTCCCAAGCTTTTGTCCTGTTTGTGTCTGGGGAGACAGTTTGTTTCCATGTTGTTTTAATTTTATCTCCATTTTTCTTTATTTCTTTTAATTTTGTTTCCATTTTGTTTTCATGTTTCACGTTGTTTCCATTTTGTTTTCATGTTTCCACGTTGTTTCCATTTAATTTTAATTTTGTTTTCATTTAATTTTAATTTTATTTTAATTTCATTTTAATTTTGTTTTCATTTTATTTTAAAAATTTTTATTTTGTTTGCATTTTATTTTCATTTTCTTTTCATTTTGTTTCCATTTTGGTTTCATTTTGTTTCCATTTCATTTTCATTTTATTTCCATTTAATTTTAATTTTGCTTTAATTTAATTTTAATTTTCTTTTAATTTTATTTCCATTTTATTTTCATTTTGTTTACATTTTATTTCCATTTTATTTTAATTTGTTTTTCATTTTGTTTCCATGTTTTTTCCATTTTTTTCCATGTTGTTTTCATGTTGTTTTCATTTTGTTTCCATGTTGTTTCCATGTTGTTGTCATGTTGTTTTCATTTTGTTTCCATGTTGTTTTCATGTTGTTTTCATTTGTGTCCATGTTGTTTTCATGTTGTTTCCATTTTGTTTGCATGTTGTTTCCATGTTGTTTTCATGTTCCATGTTGTTTTCATGTTTTCATTTTGTTTTCATGTTGTTTCCATGTTGTTTTCATGTTGTTTCATTTTGTTTCCATGTTGTTTTCATGTTGTTTTCATTTTGTTTCCATGTTGTTTTCATGTTGTTTTCATTTTGTTTCCATGTTGTTTTCATGTTGTTTTCATTTTGTTTCCATGTTGTTTTCATGTTGTTTCATGTTGTTTCCATTTGTTTCCATGTTGTTTTCATGTTTCCATGTTGTTTTCATGTTATTTCCATTTTGATTCCATGTTTTCATTTTGTTTCCATGTTTTCATTTTGTTTCCATGTTGTTTTCATGTTGTTTTCATTTTGTTTCCATGTTGTTTTCATGTTGTTTCATTTGTTTCCATGTTGTTTTCATGTTGTTTTCATTTTGTTTCCATGTTGTTTTCATGTTGTTTCCATTTTGTTTGCATGTTGTTTTCATGTTTCCATGTTGTTTTCATGTTTTCATTTGTTTTCATGTTGTTTCAATGCTTCCATGTCGTTTTCATATTTTCATTTTGTTTACATGTTTCATGTTTTCATGTTGTTTCCATGTTGTTTTCAGGTTGTTTCCATGTTTTCATTTTGTTTCCATGTGTTTTCATGTTGTTTTCATTTTGTTTCCATGTTGTTTTCATGTTGTTTTCATTTTGTTTCCATGTTGTTTTCATGTTGTTTTCATTTTGTTTCCATGTTGTTTTCATGTTGTTTCCATTTTGTTTGCATGTTGTTTTCATGTTTCCATGTTGTTTTCATGTTTTCATTTTGTTTTCATGTTGTTTCAATGCTTCCATGTCGTTTTCATATTTTCATTTTGTTTACATGTTTTCATGTTTTCATGTTGTTTCCATGTTGTTTTCAGGTTGTTTCCATGTTTTCATTTTGTTTCCATGTTGTTTTCATGTTGTTTTCATTTTGTTTCCATGTTGTTTTCATGTTGTTTTCATGTTGTTTCCATTTTGTTTCCATGTTGTTTTCATGTTCCATGTTGTTTTCATGTTATTTCCATTTTGATTCCATGTTTTCATTTTGTTTCCATGTTTCATTTTGTTTCCATGTTGTTGTCATGTTGTTTTCATTTGTTTCCATGTTGTTTCCATGTTGTTTTCATTTTGTTTCCATGTTGTTTTCATGTTGTTTTCATGTTGTTTCATTTTGTTTGCATGTTGTTTCCATGTTGTTTTCATGTTTTCATTTTGTTTTCATGTTGTTTCCATGTTTCATGTTGTTTTCATGTTTTCATTTTGTTTCCATGTTGTTTCCATGTTGTTTTCATTTTGCTTCCATGTTGTTTCCATGTTTTCATTTTGTTTCCATGTTGTTTCCATGTTGTTTTCATGTTTTCATTTTGTTTTCATGTTTTCTTCATGTTGTTTCCATTTTGTTTCCATGTTGTTTCCATGTTTCCATGTCGTTTTCATGTTTTCATTTTGTTTCCATGTTGTTTTCATGTTGTTTCCATGTTGTTTTCATGTTTCCATGTTGTTGGATCAGTTTCGCTCCCGGGAAGCTGCTGCAGTAAAACCTGGATGCAGAACGATCCCTTTTTTCCATGGAGACGTAGGAGATGGAGGAACCTAAATCGCTACATGGGATTAAATAATGTTTTAGTTTTTATGGTTAAAATACTATAACTGTGTTATTATGACAGGATTATTGAGATCTGACCGTTTGGTTAATGTGTGCAATTTTAACATTTCAATTTACAAATGTTTTGTAACAAAATTGCACCACAATAATTTTGTGGAAATTATTTATTTATAATAAACCAGAAATTATTATAAATAAATAATTTCTGCTTTGGCTTTTTTTTCTTAGAATTTAGGAATCAATCTTGAACTGGTTGAAGCCATTTATTGATGTTTTTTGAAAAACGTAACAAAAACTGACCAAAAGTCTAAATAATGTTGTTTTTCTGAGTCGGTGAACCTTCAGGAACAGCTTCAGACTCAGATGGTGACACTTTATGTCCTCAGATGGAAAGTCGTCTCCGATCTTATAAAAGGTGAATTTCCTGTAAATCTTTGACCTGTTTTGCTTTTACGACACATTTTAGTGCTCTAATGAACGGTCACCTTAAATTTTATTGTATTTTAGTACAATAACAATATTATCTGAGCTGAAACTCAAAAGGAAGGACTTATTATTGGCTCACTTCAGGCTGCAGTGTGAACGCACCCTTAGGCTGCGTTCACACTGCAGCCTGAAGTGACCCAATAAGTGACCCAATTCCAATTTTTTTGACGTAATGCGACCTGTATCCGGTCTTTTCATGGCAGTGTGAATGTGACCCATATCCGATACGTATCCGATTCAAATGCGACCATAACGTCCAGGTCTCATTCATCCGAACTGAACGTCACTGATTCTCAACAAATCTCACTATTCTGTGTCCTGATACACAAGCAGGAAGAAAAACAACAACCATGATGGACTATATGAGGATTAAGTTGTTAATATGTTGCTCTGGTTGGACAACAACTTCAGATATGTAAGCTAAGCTCCACCGTTAGCCTCCATGTTAACTTAAGCTAACACTGAGCTCTTCTTCTTCTTTTTATGGCGGTTGGCAGAACACAGAGAACGCTGACGCTATAGCGCCCTCTACTGCGCATGCGGGACACTTTCAGGCCGTTTGTCCGTTCAGACTGCAAACACATACAGGTCCATTTACTGGCAGTGTGAACGGCCCGGCAAAGGAATCGGAATTGCCAAAAAATCTGAATTGGGTCACTTCAGGCTGCAGTGTGAACGCAGCCTAAACTCCCCAGATTGTAACTATGGCAACACAACAAACAGCAGAGATATTATTTGTACTTTAACAAAGTAATTTATTTAAATCCTAAATTTTAAGCAATTTAAAATCTTTTGTTTCATCTTTTCTAAAGCTCAAATCCAACTTCCTCTTAGATGTCCTAATCATGTAAGGTCCTGTTTAAAGGACCTGCGGCTCCGTCGTCGTACCCGGGAACGCCGTCGTTTCAGAATCCGCTCATTTACACCTACACTGGTTCCAACGAGCTGCATGAAAACATCCCGAAGCTGCAGCCGCACAATCAGCAGTCAATTCCCAGAATAATGAGAAAACTGAGACTGTCTGAACGTTTCATTGACTCCACGGTTTCACCGATGGGACCATCAATACTGAGCTGAGCGTCGCTGCACAAGAACTGAAGGAGGAAAAACTGGATCATTTCACTCAATGAGGCTGGATTTTCTGCTACATGTTGTTTTCTCTGTTCTTCTTAAATGGAACAGAAATGAACAAAGAAGCTCTTCCTCTGCTAGAATTAGCATCCAGCTAACATGACCAACAAACATCCAGGACCTGCTGCCCAGTGTTGTGGTACTCGGATCCGGTCTTGGTCTCGAGACCATTTCTTGATGATCTCGGTCTCGTCTCGGTCTCGACCGCATTTGGTCTCGGTCTTGTCTCGGTCTCGGTCGCTGAGGACTCGGCATTTTATTTCAAGACCGGTCGAGACCGCAACTGTGAAAATATCACTAAACATGCAGCAAACTGTCCAGTTTATTGGTTAACATCTTTGTTTTCAGTGGATGCAAAACGCACCGATAAAAACACAACCAATAACGTGACTTGCCAATTACGTGTTTATGTTTTTTCCGCCCCTCCCTCACCTTTCACTCGCACGCGGCGCTCCAGACATGCGCAGTGGTTTCCTATGAGCGGCAGAAGATCTAATAGTCAGTAATAGAATAAAGCTGCATAAATCATAAGAAATCCCATGGTCAGCAGCGCTTCGCTTTCACAGACGGTGGGACAACGACTAACTTTTTTCGACATATAGAAAAGTAGCTCCAAGAAGGTTAAGCTCCGTTAAAGTGACGTTAGCAAAGCTATTTGTATAGAGACGCATAAGCATTGCGATGAAAAAAAGTCACTCACTGCGCTGAATTATTGTGCGGAGGTTTGACTGACTTGTTGCACATATGGGACAAACTGTGTTCAAAACTCTGCAATATAGTGATTCAGGAGCAGTTCGATTCCTCTGCATGGGTCTTTACTTATTAGACAGGACTGGAGTGTCACTGAGAGCCTATCAGGTTACCACATGCTGTCAGAATAGCATACAGAGGTTCCCAAACTGTGGGGCGCGCCCCCACAGTTTGGGGCGCGTATGTACTGGGCTTTTACTTTATAACGGCCAACTCTCTGTTATTCTTTTGTCAATTTGATACAGTAGGGCCTTCTACATATCCGTGTCCTCTGTAACTTTTATCAGCAGTTAAAACTGTTTAATACGTTAACATGTGGTAGCCTGTTTTTCCGAGCCGCCTTTAAACGCAACATGATGCTATGACGCTGGGTTTACACCTGTATGGCAGTGAAGGAGACCAGCTGCTGCTGTGTGGAGCTACAGGTGTGTTAGAATCATGGCAACAAACCAGCAAAACACAAATAACTTTTCACAGTTTTCCCCCCAAACTAACAGACAGTTTAGTGAAGCTGTTCGATGCAGGTAAAGTTAGCTAAAATATGACTAGCTGGTAATATCAATACATCACCTTAAGTTTGTTAACAAGTAGCTTATAGGCTAAGTTGTTGTCTATGTTCAGCTGCATAGATTCATTCTTGCTTGTTGCTCCTTCAGTGTTCAGTTGAGCTTTGCCTCTATTGCTATGTTTAATGGTGCAGACTGGTGGTTTCTGACAT
Organism: Poecilia picta; assembly: GCA_033032245.1. NCBI lineage: Eukaryota > Metazoa > Chordata > Actinopteri > Cyprinodontiformes > Poeciliidae > Poecilia > Poecilia picta. Next base: position 2,792,615 of record CM065369.1, on the reverse strand, counting down.
GAGCAACATGGGTAAACACCCAGGGCGTTATCGTTTTAGGGGTGGCAAGAGACCAACCCGGATCGTAGCACAGAGATGAAAGCAAAGCAGAACAAAGTTTGTTAAATTTAATATTGGTTAAATTTATTAAGTATTTAATATCTATATGTTTTTATGGGAATATGGTTCTTTGAGATCAATTTGAGAAGTAATTTTGATCATATTTCACATTCTATCATATCATGTAGAGCGCGGCGCTGGTCTTAGTCTCGACTCGGTCTCGACTTCCCTCGGTCTTGGTCTTGACTTGGTCTTGGACCCTAAAGTCTTGGTCTTGTCTCGGTCTCGGGTTAGGCGGTCTTGAACACAACACTGCTGCTGCCCTGTCAGGAGGTTACAAAGTTAGCTTAGCGAATGTAAATCTGTGATTTAGAAGAAGGTTTTTAATTAAATATCTAAAATCATTCTGTCTCTTTATTCTGGTTCATAGCAAACAGGAGCAATGTTGGTAATGGAGTCCAGTTTTTCAGTTTACCATTCTGGATCTGCAGCAGTTTTATATTGAAACGTTGGCTTTAGTTTTACCATTTACAGAACAGAAAAGGTGAAAAAAGAAGCATCTGATTCTCAAACAGCAGCACTACTAGAGGGTCATAGTTTAGGTCGATGTGCAGACGTGGGTTGATTGTTTAATAATTCATTAACTCAAATAAAAGTTGTGTGCATTTACATATAATGTATGTAGTAAGTTCAGTTATTAACGGACCCAGGATGTATCACACCTCAGCACCCACAGGGTGGGCACCGGGGGCCAGGGGCCCTCTGGAAAAATGTTCATGCTCAGGCAAACAACGTCATCTACTTTAATCCGGACATAAAGGTGAAACCCAATAAAGAAATATGTTTATTAAAAATAATAACTGTTACCTGGAACGCTGTTACCTCCGGTTGATGTCATGCTGCAGCTCTGCGACCTCCATTAGAAGAAAACCGATAAATTAATGCTTTTATTGGTTTTTAATATGCATTATGTCAACTTTAATAAGTAAATTATTAGTGGACTCACACTGTACCTGACGGCTCTACTAAAACCTCTAAATCTGTTAATGTGTTCAGTGACCACATGCTGCGATAAGCTCCGCCCCTTCCAGCTCCATTTTAATCCCACTCTGCACAGCGATGACACGTGGATGTTTGTGCATTACAGTAATTAAACAAGCCCTTGTTTATTATTATTTTCCCATCAGGCCTAGCGGCGGCGCTGCCACTCGTTTGACTTCAACAGGCCATCTGTGAGGCCAAAGCCTTTAATCAGCCTTAAGGCCAGCAGACGGAGCAGCAAAAGGTCCTTAAGAGCTTAAAAAGCAGCACAAACGGAAAACTTTCTCACATTCACACATCAGATGTTTTCACTGGGGATAATTACCGTCTGCAGAACTTTAATGGTGACTGAGGGATGGAGCTGCACCTGTGCAGCATCTAAACGCCTTAAAATGACACTAAGAGCTGCAGAAACTACTGGAAACAAACAAGAGAACAACAGTTAGCGACATTTTAATAGATGGAAATGAAGAGAAACGGTTTGAAATGTCCTGAAATCTCCGCCATCCTGCTTACGGACTTGTTTACATCTGTCAGGAAACAAACAAGCAGCTCAGGTTGATGTTTACCTGAGCTGGAGGTCAACCACCGGGGGGCGTGGCCTAACCACAGGACTGCAGCCGCACCTGTCCGCCATTTTCTAATGCAGATGGAGCTAAAACGTCCATCTGTCATAGATAAACACACCCGTGGTCCTCCAGGTGTGTCCCAGGTGTGTCCCTGCCGGGGACAGAGCCACGCAGGTTGACCTTCATTTGACCCGCCTCAGCCCAAAGTTTCACGTTTTTTCGACCAATAAGAGGGAAGAAAGTCTGTCCCGAACAGAGACAGGTGGAATGTGGGACAGTGTGTCCAGTGTTTGGAGGACAGGCTCCCGCAGACACCGTGTCCGCTGCCAGTGTCCCGTCAGAGGACATTTGTCCGCAGACGCGCCTCGCCGCTATAATTAGCCTCTCCGCTGCTCAGCCCGCATGTTTGGGCTCGTTTGGCTCCGCCGCTGCTCCCACTTCCGTGTTGTCTGTCTGTCGCCGTAAAGCAGGAAGTCAGGCGCTTTAATCTGCGGGTGTTTGTCTCCAGGTATGTCTCCATCTGCGCCGCTTTTAGCGCTAATGTCGCAGTTAAAGCTGCGCGGCGGTTCAGCGGCAGCTCGCTGAAAGCCTCCCCGGCCAGGAGGAGCCGTTCGCGGGGCTGCGGCTCCAGCCTGGCGGGGCGCTGATTGTGTGTCTCGGTTCCGGACAGGTGATCCGGTGACCGGCGGCTTCCAGACTCTCTGTACCCGGACACCAGGCGGAGCGGAGCGGCGGCAGGACGCGCTACATGGCGGCTAACTGACGGGGCTCGGCTGGAACCGTCTGCGGTGCTTTGGCTCCACGATGCCCGCCGGTAAGCCGTGCGGCGCCGTGGGACTGTGGCCCTGTGGCCCTGGGTTTGCGGGGACACGCGGGGTTCATGTTTGAGTGTCAAACTGCGGCGTTTATTGAACTAATTAGGAGAAAAACACCGCAGTGGTGCGTTCACGGACACGCGTCTGTGTGGGATTACCTTCTGTCTGGTGCTTGACGCAGAGGTAAACAGGGGTTTCCTAAGCACGGGGTCGGGGGCCCAGTCTGGGCCGTGAAAAACTGAAACATGGGTCTTCAGCTGATCACTTTTTTTTCTTCTGCTGTCATTGTTAAATTAATTAACTGTGAGGTTTTGGAACCACTGGATTAAATAATATATTGACATGGATGAAAATGATGATTAATCTGACAATAAATTCACAATCAGTAAAATAATCCTGGTGTTTTAAACCAAAGATAAATTTCTGGAGGAAAATCTTCAAGTTGGGAGGAAGAAATGCATGTAAATCTAGGAACACAAAGCTTCAGATTAGTTTTAGAAATAAAAATATCCCAAGGTAGATTAATTTTTTCATTACTATTAGCTTTTGCTTTAGTTTTTTTCCTTGTACAGTTAATGTTTTTGTTTTGTTTTAGTAGCAAAGAAGTTTGCAAAAAACAAACAGTTGTAAAAAAAAATCAGGACAGAACAAACATTACACAATATAATCAAAATAGTAACTGTATAATATTTTAAAATGTAAAGTCAGGTAATAGGACAAACTAAAGTAATAAAAAATACAAAACTGTGAAATAAAATTAAAAAGGTAGAAGTTGTAAAAAAGAATTGTAAAATATTACAGAAATTAAATGTTTACATTATCGATGATTATAAATTGAAGCATGAAGATAATAAAATAAACTCAAATTACAGAAAGGTTGGACATAGTTATGAAATAAAATGATGAAGAATAAACCTGGTGATGGCAAAAAGAAACGAATATAAACTCAAATAACTCGTCCTTATTAACCAAGAAAGTAATATTATTGTAATAATTACCAAAATAATGGAAATATAAATGAAAATATGTTTATTCAAACTAAAGCCTTGCAATCAGGAGAAAATGATAAATGTGAAACTAAATCAGTGGAAGAGTTTTAAATTTCTGTCTGAAGCAATAAAATAAAATTTATAAACTACTGCCTGTGATCTGTGACGGGTAAAAACATCCTATTTGAATGCAGGTGGTTCATCAACTCTGGTTTTATAAAGGAAGTACATTCACTTGGAAAACAAATCACCTCCTCACAGAATAAAAATGTCAGTTTCACCTTTTGCCCCAAACATTCAGTTCTTGTAAAAGTGTCTGAAAATTATTTCAAACCCAGAGAAAAACTTTGACTTCAAACACCAGAACCTGTATATTATAAAACGTTTGAATGACGGCATCAGTTTCTGTGCTGCGTTTAAGATGGTCAGGACATCGGAGTGTCAGGAAGCTGTGTGAGCTGGACGGGTTGGAGAAGCAGAGCGTTGGGGGCTGGATCCGCTGCGGGACGCGCTGAATCTCAGAGGAAATTTAACAAATGGGTCAGTTCAGCAGGAGACGCCAGAGAGCTTTTCATCTTCCCTTCATCCTCTTTGAGAAGAGCCGAAGTCAGGAGGAAGGAAGAGACGCCATGTTGAGGCTTTCATGCCCGTTTTGTCCCCCAGGTTTCTGATTAAAGTGACTGAAGGGGGAAAATCACTCCTGGGTGTTTGTCTGGGTCCTTCTGTTGGTTTTTATTAGAGGGAATTTAAAGGATTTGCATGAAAAGGTCCAAGATGGCCGCTCATCCGGGTGTGGTCAGATTACTTCTGGGGTTTTTGTGGATCACAGAGTGGATCAGAACCAACGTTCTGAACTGTTTGATGCTCTTTAGTTTCAGTTTTCTGGGTCTTTCATTCAGACCAACTAAGAGCATCTGAGAAGTTGGAGCAGGAATCAAAAATAAATGGAGATTAAATATTAAATCTTCAGTTGTAGCTTCTGGCTGAAGATCTTCTGGGTTTTTCCTACATGAAAGTTTCTGATCGTTTTCTGAAGCTGCGGTTTGTCTGTGCGTCAGATTTACTGCCGTAGCAGAAACATGCAGGACGATGGAGCACAAAGGTTCTGCTAGGATCCTTTTTTTTATTGATTTATTTTAACGCAATCGTGTCTATTTTTTTTGGGTATCGATCTGGACTGGACTGGATCGGTTCCCTGTGACGGACCGGGTTCGGTTCCGGGTTCTGTTCCCTGTGACGGACCGGGTTCGGTTCCCTGTGACGGACCGGGTTCGGTTCCGGGTTGGGTTCCCTGTGATGGTCCGGTACCAGGTTTGGTTCCCTGTGACGGACGGGGTTCTGTTCCCTGTGACGAACCGGGTTCGGTTCTGGGTTCGGTTCGATGCTGACGTTCAGCTCCATCTTCTCCGTTTCCATGGAGACGGCTTGGCGCCACAGGAGCTTTCCCGTTATCAGCTCAGGGCTCAGAAAACATGGAGGAAAGTTCTCTGGTCCGACCAGAACAAAATGAACTTCTGGGCCGGGTCGTTCAGAACTCATCCGGATCTTTAATGTCCAGCTCCGTCTGGAGCAACAGCAGTTCAGAGCTGAAGAAACGAGGAACTTTTATTTAGAAATAGTTTTAAATTCATCCTCAGGTTTATATTATTAAACTTTAGCGGTTTTATTCTGAAGTTCATCCTGCCGGACCCGCTTTAAATCCTAAACACGTTCTGGAAGACTCCAGGAGCGGACCCAGGTGTGTGTGTGTGTGTGTGTGACAGGAAACCAGCTGCTGTTTAACTTCCTGCTGTTGAATCCCGACTCGCCTCCAGAGGCGAACAGGAACCAGAATCTGGAGCCAAAAAGCCCAACAGCAGGAGCATCTCTGCTCATAGAGCATCTCTGTTTTCTGGAGGCGATATTTCAGCCATGTCTGCCAGATAATCTCTCCCTGAGGTAAACGGCTGATTGCATTAGCAGTAATGTGACGAGTCCAGTATTGATCGCTGATTGGTTAAAGTGGCTGCAGGAAGAAATGGAGACAGAAAGAAGCCAAGAATAACTTCTGGAGTCATTGTTGGCTCTTTAGGGATGAATAATATCATCATGATCCCAGAATCATTGTCTGCAATATCAGTAACAGAGTAAATGCTTGGACTGCAGTAAATATGAGCCACATTAACATCTCTGCTGCTGTTTGAGGCAGGAGAAACTAGAACTAAAGTTGTTTCATTGTGATAACAGCAGATTTACTAAATGCAACTTTTATTAATAATTATTTTTTCAAATAGTTGGTCGTCTAATAACTAGGATGATATTGCATTAATGCTCCTCCAGTGAAGGGTCGCTGCGTCATCGGTGCACAAAGCTGCAGTGTCTCAGATCCTTCCTGGCATCACTACTCGCAACAAATTACTTATTTTATACAGCCTGTTATTTATGCACAAACATACATGTTGGTTCTTTAAATCAGTGGTCCCCAACCCCCGGTCTGTGGACCGGTACCGGTCCGTGGACCAATTGGTACCGGGCCGAGCAAGAAATTATTAAATATTTCCGTTTTGTGTATTATTTGAGTCTGGAGGATCTTTTTTTTTGAAAATCCATTAACCAGTTTCTCTCGGTTACTTGCCGCCAACACTGAGCCACAAGCACCAAAATGAGTGAGAAACAGATCAGATGTCTGGAAAGTTTCTTTTCAAAGGGGAAAAGGCCCAGAGAGACAGGAGGATGGATTTATTCTGGACCGGTAGGTGAGTCCCACATTACAAGCCGCTCTGCGCAACATGCGGCGACCGGCTGCTAATGAGGCAATGAAGCTTCAAGCTGCTTCGGTACGTAGAGACCAAGAGGCTGTGGATATAAGCAACACTTCAGGTGTCATTGTCTCATCACTCCCATATGGAACCGTCTCATTGCAGAGAAACAAGCTCTGGGCTCCGTTAGTCAAGTTAAAATCAGTTAAAATTTTCACGAAAGTAAAATCTTTTTTGTGGAACATCTGTATCTTATTTTGAAGGGATATGTAAACGTTACCATAGTGACCAGAGTCAGAGGTTGTTTGGGCGAGAGGAGATGAGTAGAGCTTGTGAGTCTTAAGTCTGGTTTAGACGGAAGGATTTAAGAATTCTCCGATTCTCCAAACCTCTGTGACCACAGAGCCGATAAACGTCCAACAGGTTGGATCGGTTCGTGTTTGATTGGCTACCCGTCACATTCAGCAGGTTGTTTTCTCGTTCCCAGTCAGGCTAAACCCCACAGGCTGCGATAAAAGGGTGAAGACAACAGGAATTCGGTATATTCAGAAGCCTTACCTGACGGATCGCCCCCCCGGTCCGCAGCAACATTTTCCAAGTCTTGACTGGTCTGCGATAGTAAACAAGTCGGGGACCAATGATGCAGATACACGTCATTACATTTGAAAATGCTATTTTTAATTACTCTAGTTTCATTTTTTGTATGTTGAAAATTTTATTTTTCAACATTTATTTTTCTGTTTTTATCATTTTTAACCTTCTTTGAATCTGCGTCCTCTAGAAATCGTTTCTAAAATGCATCAGATTTTTCTGGATGCAGCCGTTTGTGTGTGAGCTGCAGGCCATCCTGAAGCCTTAAAGCAGTGGTCCCCAAACTATGGCCCGTGGGCCGGACTCGGCCCGCGAGCCATAGTTTGGGGACTACTGCTCAAAGGTCTCAGTTTGGCCGTAATGCAGCAGAAAGACGCTGCGCAGCCTGATGAGCTCATCTGTGGTCAGCCCAGGTGCATGATGGGATTCCTGCTGTTAATAAATGTGATTTCTATATGGAGCTCTTAATCATAGCACAAAGGTTTTTGTACATATGAAAATGTTCCTGAAAAAGATTCTCTTTCCATCATTGTATTGTTTTTTCCTTCATTGGGTCGAGGCCTTCATGTTCTCCTCAGGTTTCTGCCTCAGGAGGAAGAGAAACCTGAGGACCTCCACACTTTTCAGTTTTCCAGTTGACTTTGCATTAGGCTGAACTGTTTTCAGTCTCTGGTCGGTGAATGTGGCCTGAATGGAGCAGCTGCAGCCTGACGCGTCCCGAACCGGATCCTGCGCTCTGAGGACGGTTCCTCCCTCAGTTGTTGCCTCTGATTAGTATTCATAGAATAAGACGGTTTGTTCTGCAGAGAAGGATTTGGTCCTAAATATAACTTCAAAGCAGCGAGGGCCTCCCTCTGTCGCGCCTCTCAGCTTTTATCTCCGTCGGCTGGTTGGGTGACGCTCGGCTTGTTGCTCCTCAGCTCTTCTGTAAGGATTTTCTCTTTTCGGATGTTTGCTCAGCATCAGGCTGTGAAATATCTGCAGTGCAGCACCTGCTGGTTGCTGCAAACGCCAAACTTCGGATTATGCCAAAATAATCCGGATTGGGCTGAAATGGAGATGAGAACTTCAGGACGAGTCCAACAGAGCCGAAACCCTGATGACGCGATTCGAGCCTTTTGAAATTAGGTTTAATGGTTTAAAGCAGACACTGTGAAAACACAAAATCTCACCAAGTGTTTTTGTTTGGAAATATCTCAGGACAGTAGGAATAAAAAGGGACTTAAAGTAACTTTTCAGCAAGAAATGGGGTCTTGTTTTAAGTCAATAATACATTTTAATAAAACTGTTCTGAGGTTTTTCTGAGAAAGCCCTCAGAGGCCCCTTCACTGTTCGAACACTTTTAAAGTTCGTCTTAAAACCCATCTATTTTATTGGCTTTCAACTCCAGTGGGATATAGTTTTAAATTGTATGTTTTTGTTTTTAAACTGCAAGTTTTTATTTTTTTATTATGTTGTGTTTTAATGTACAGCACTTTGTACCAGCTGTGGTTGTTTTAAAGTGCTTTATAAATAAAGTTGGTTTGGTTTAGTTATAGGAGAAATAATCTGTCAGCGGAAGATTTTAATTTATAATCTGGGAAAATGGCAGATTATTTCACTGTAAACTAGTTGTTTTTTTAATCATAGTTTATTTTGCTGAAAGGTTATTGTAAGTTTTTGTCTTATTTCAAATCCACTGAAATATTTTCACTAGAAACTAGACAAAAGAAAATACTTGGTAAGATTTTGTTTTTGCAGTGTAGCTAATCTTAATCTTTTTGATTATCGGATTGTTTTCCTACTAAGTGTTTCCTAAACGAGTCACTTTGAAGCAGATTCCTGCCAACATGGCTGCCAGTTGTTAAAACCTGCCTTCAAAATAAAAGCTCAGTTTTGAAACGGTTAAAACATGATCAGTTTTGTGACCAAGTCGTTCTGGTTGCACCTTCCCGCTCCAGTCCTGATTCATGTCCTGAGTCTTTCGTCTCGTAAAGAAAACATGATCCCATCAGATGAATGATCTCCGGCTGATGAAGATCTGCCTGGTGTGGATCTGAACGAGCGCGTGGAGACCTGCCTCTCCTGAGGACGGAGTGAGAGCTTCTGCCTTTCAGATGGAAATCAGGAGCCGGTTTGTTCGGCTGAAGTGCGGCACCATCATGCGAGGAGACGGCTGACATTTACTCGCCCACGTTGCTGCTAAATGGCTGAGTTTCTGCAGCGTGTCGGTCTGACCTGCTGGCATTTTCTCAGGGAGAAATCCAAGGTTCTGCTGTGCTTCACCTGCCTGTGGTTCGTCTTTGCTTCCTGATCGACAGCCGTTTTCAGGACGTCTGTGACGAGCCTTTAAACTGCATGTTTGGAATGAAAATCCTTCTGTTCCTTTCGTAGGACGGTCGGCTCCATGTGAGCCGTCGGTTCTGCAGTTTGTCCTTTTCAGTGGACGACCGTGTGAGATGGTGACCTCCAGCTCAAGCCTGACTGACCTCCAGCTCAGGCCTGACTGACCTCCAGCTCAGTCCTGACCTCCAGCTCAGACCTGACTGACCTCCAGCTCAGGCCTGACTGACCTCCAGCTCAGGCCTGACTGACCTCCAGCTCAGGCCTGACTGACCTCCAGCTCAGGCCTGACCTCCTGACCTCCAGCTCAGTCCTCATCTCCAGCTCAGTCCCGACCTCCAGCTCAGGCCTGACTAACCTCCAGCTCAGGCCTGACTGACCTCCAGCTCAGTCCTGACCTCCAGCTCAGACCTGACTGACCTCCAGCTCAGGCCTGACTGACCTCCAGCTCAGGCCTGACTGACCTCCAGCTCAGGCCTGACTGACCTCCAGCTCAGGCCTGACCTCCTGACCTCCAGCTCAGTCCTCATCTCCAGCTCAGTCCCGACCTCCAGCTCAGGCCTGACTAACCTCCAGCTCAGGCCTGACTGACCTCCAGCTCAGGCCTGACTGACCTCCAGCTCAGGCCTGACTGACCTCCAGCTCAGTCCCGACCTCCAGGCCCGACCTCCAGCTCAGGCCTGACCTCCAGCTCAGTCCTGACCTCCAGCTGACCTCCGCCTGACCTCCAGCTCAGGCCTGACTGACCTCCAGCTCAGTCCTGACCTCCAGCTGACCTCCAGCTGCGTCTCCTCGGTTACTTGCAGCCAAAGTGCTTCAGTGATGCACATGAAGTCACTGAACGTCTCAGTTATTCTGCAGAGGAATCAGACGCCTGGAAATCAGAGACGTTTAATCAAAAAGAAAATGTAAGTTTTGTGCAAAATAATGATTTAATCTGAGTTTTTGGTTTGGTTGGAGTCGCCTTCACTGCTGCCAACCTGTTCAGGTTGAGCTAATTTATCTAGCTAGCTTGTAGCTTAGCCCATACTTCTCCCTCCACTAGCGGAACAAGTCGGCATCGGGGCCAATGACCGGGCCCCTGACGAGTGACGGGGCCCCTACCTAACGAGTGACGGGGCCCCTACCTAACGAGTGACGGGGCCCCTACCTAACGAGTGACGGGGCCCCTACCTGACGAGTGACGGGGCCCCTGACGAGTGACGGGGCCCCTGACGAGTACGCCCCCCTACGATGCGGGCCCTACGATGACGGGGCCCTAACGAGTGACGGGGCCCTCCTAACGAGTGACGGGGCCCCCTGACGGGTGACGGTGCCCCTACCTAACGAGTGACGGGGCCCCTAACGAGTGACTGGGCCCCTGACGAGTCACCAGGCCCCTTGCGTGCATCGACTTACTGCTGGATGCTGAATGAAAGTGAAACTGTTGAGGGGGTTTGGGGTTGTTGTGCTGCGTTTGTCTTGATTTTTACCCAGGAAGCATTTTGGCTAAACCGTGAGTGAAACAGTCACTGGGACTGACTAGTATATATTCCATTGGGAAGGAAACTGTAACATTAAATACACCTTTCCCACCAGGCGAGGGCCACTTTCTCTGTCTCTAATCAGACATTTCAGTGACTTGGAACCATTCCTCCCTCCCTGGTACCTCCAGACCTGGACCCCCATCCGGCCCGGACCGGGGGGGCAGCAGCCCCCCCAACCCCCCCCACAACTCCACACCTGCCTCCCTCCATGCTTATCTTTCTTTAAATGGCCGACTTCGCCACATCATTTATACCAGGATGCCATAAACGTTGTTCACAATGATTCAGAATAAAACAATATTTGGTTTTTATTAATCTTGTTTCTTGCCTTGTAAATCAACGGCTGCTATCCGTCTTCTTTCCTCATCAAAAGGTTTACGATAAATGACACGTCTGGTTTACATTCTTGTCATTTGACGTCTGTTCAGTGAAACCAACTAAATAAAAACGATATTGGACCAACAGTCTGGTTTTTGGCGGTCGCTTTCTGAAGAGTTTGGCTCTCATGCTCAATATGTTTGAGTTTATGAAACGTCCCTCAGGCTTCAGGCGCAGATTGAGCTGCGTCCTCTGGATTACACAACCTCAAACCCACACATACAATGGCCACGTTTTCTAGAATATTGAGACTCTCGACCTGCAGGTTGTCCGGTCAGGTAAAAATGCTCCCAGCTAACAAACCCTCTCTGCCCACCAGGGTTTGCTGCTTCACTTCTCCTCTCAGAGGAATAATTGTGGTTTATTGGAGCTTCGGCTGAACACGCCGGTCTCTGCAGAGCGGCTGCTGCTGCCGTCGGCGAGGGGAAACACAAACACCGCAAGGTCAGCGATGACTGGCGGAGTCTGAGGCAGGAGGGGGAGAGAGAGGGAGAGAGGCGGGACAGGGAGACGGGGGACAGACGGAGGGGAGACGGGGGAGACGCAGGTCCACCTGGGAGGCCGTTCAGCAGGATGGATCCAGAGAGCAACGAGTCGGGTAGGAAGATGTTGGTGTCTGTGGATGATCCTGCGCTCCGACATCCATCTGCTCCTGATAGCCAATCGGTGAGCCGGTTCCGCCTGACCGGCGCACCTGGAGACCAATCAGAGGCCAGGTGGCTTAACGAGGGACGAGCCGCTGCAGGCGCTGATGGATGGTGGTGGTACTAACTGCTGCTTCATGGTCTGCCCTCCTCAGAAACTCCTGACTTATTACGGACTGACTCTGAAGGTTAAACAGGAAGAAAACATGGCGACTTTTAGACAGGATGAATTTACTCCTCTTGTCTCTTTCAGTGGTTTCTGTTATATTTATGTTAATATTTTCAGGGGAAGACATGTGGTAACGTTTGTCTGATAAATGATTTAAATCTGCTGTATTTGACACAAATCAATATTTATATTTTACTCCCACTTGAGCTGTTTGTGTTTTCCTGCCAGATGCTGGTGCTGCTTTGGTTTTGTTTGCTCGGTGTTTTGGATGATCTAGGAGACGTTCACGGCTTTTTACTCTTAAAGACTTTAATTTGAAAATCCGTTTCATTATTTACCGTTTATGTGAGGAAAGTATTTTCCCCTACAGGTTTCTGAGTTTTTGTTGTGTGTAAATGTTTCAGATCATGGACCTATGGAAGCCCATTTCCGCCATGAAACAAAAAGCTAAACAGGAAGTCATAATTTGACTTTCAAAGTCATAATTGACTGTCAGTCATAAATTTCGATAATTTCGACTTTCGAGTCATAATTTTCACTTTCAAAGTCATAATTTCGACTTTCAAGTCATAATTATGAGATTTAAAGTCATAATTTCGACTTTCAAGTCATAATTATGAGATTTAAAGTCATAATTTCGACTTTCAAGTCATAATTATGAGCTTGAAAGTCATAATTTTCGACTTTCAATGTCATAATTTATGACTTTAAAGTCATAATTTCGACTTTCAAAGTCATAATTATGAGATTTAAAGTCATAATTTCACTTTCAATGTCATAATTATGAACTAAAGTCATAATTTCGACTTTCAAGTCAAAATTATGGATTTTGTTGAAATTCATGACTTCCTGTTAGCTTTTTTTTTTCAAAGGCGGAAATGGCTTTCAAAGTCGAAATCAATGGATTAAATCAGATTTAAATTTTTATTTCCATCTAGAGAGGAGTTATCCAAACCAGTCTGATCCCAGTAGTAAGTCCCGTTAGCGCAGCAACAATTCTGCAGAGTAGAGCGGGTCAGAATCCTGGTGGTTGAGTTTTGACATGTTCTGTTTTTCAGAACCGCTTTAATTCCTGCACAAAGGAAGAAGTTTGAGACGTTATAAAAACAAATACACCAGATTGGTTCAGAAAAGATGGAATCCACTTGCACTAATCAGCGCTGTTTGAAACATGCCACACCCACAGGGGGCAGTATAGCGCAGAGCTACCAATCGCATTGCTTCAAAACAACTACTACTTCCTGTTTCAAAGCAAACATGGTGGCTGGAAGTTCAGATGTTGGGTTGAGCTACGTTTAAATACCGTACTGGAGTATAAAGTTAACAAAACACATTGTTGGCTGGGAATCGCCAGGCGGGTCACTCAGGTCCTGGATCCAGTTTGTAAACAATAATTCACTTGTTAATGTAAATCACTTAACAGTTTGAGTTTGGCCACATTAATTTAAATAATGAAATTAAGGAAGAAGACGTCTGTGAGGGAGCAGATCCTTTTCACAGATCTGTCTGTGGAGCGTTTCTGATGGGAATCTGAGCATGAAGGATGCCGGTTGTTTGGACGCCGTCCTTCAGCTGCAGCCTGACAGATGTTTGATTGGCAGCGCGGCTGAAAGCTCCAGAGGTCATCTGATGCCTTTCACGCTTAATTAAGTGCCTCCCATCCGTCGCGCTGCCTCACTGAGAGACGGACAGATTTCCTTTTCTGTCTCTGGGAGACGTGCGTGTCATGTTATTCCAAAACAGAAGCTGGGCTACATGCCTGCAGACAGGAGAACCAGTAACTTGCTGTGGTATTTTTAGGATGGAAACCAAACTTGGATTCATTCAACAGAGTTCAATGTTTAAATATGCTTAACTTTTGTTTATAACTTTATCAACACAGGAAAACGAACAACGTAAACTATATATTTATGTGAAATAATGGAACATAGCCATTCCTAGGCTGGCATAGCATCCAACGTTAGCTTGGCTACAACATTAGCTTGACTTCTCTTAGATTAGCTCATCTGCTCCTAGGCTAAAGTTAGCTAGGTTGTTTCTAAGCTAACATTAGCTTGGCCGCTCCTAGGCTAAAATTAGCTTGACTGCTTCTAGCTAGGCTAGAATTAGCTTGGCTGCCCCTAGGTTAGCTGGGTTCTTCCAGACAAGCGTTAGCTTCACCACGCCAAGCCAAAATTAGCTTAGCTAAGCCCCAAGTACACGTCTACGTCCAGGGCTAGCTGAGGATTCCTTCTCTAAGCAGCTAAGAAATGAGATTTCTCTCCATTAAATCTTTGTTTTTTATGCTAAACATCGTTTAGAGATTAATTATGTTGACTGGTAACTAAACTATCATGATTAGAGGATCTGATTAGCATAGCTGCTAAGATATCATATTTCCTGTTCTCTATTTCACTCACTGTTTGGGTATATTGATGGAAACATAAAATCCTGCTAAATGACAGTTGAACATATTGTGAATATTAATAATAATATTAACTGGTTACCATCACATTTTACTGAACTGCTCTAAACTGGAGTCATTTGTTTCTGGGAACTGGATCCCAAACTGAAAGGATTAACATTTCTTTGCTTTTATTGTTTAATTTTTCATCTGGCATTAACCTGTTGTAACTATGGAGACTTTTTGCTATTATTATAGCTGTGCAGGTCTGTTGAGTTTCTGCTGTTTCTTATTTACCATATTTTAATGCTCATTGCTGTTTCAAGCAAGTTGGACATAAATCATGGTATTTATTGTTTGTTCAGGAGTTAAAACTGGTGAATTTACCCATTTCTGTCAGAACCAGTCTTACTGTCTTTGCTTTTAGGACTTGTTTTGTATAAATTATGAATATAGTCACCATGTGGATTTTGGTTTAGCCTTAAATTGAAGCTTTTATTAATAAGCATTGAGTTTTTTAACTTGACTCATTCATACAGCCTTTCTAGATCAGAAAATCATCTCGGATTGTGTCAGGATCCTGGTTTAAGGTTAAAATTAAGAGATGTGGGACGTTTTGTAGACTTCCAAATTAAATTGGTGTAAATTGAGACATCGCTGGTTCCCAGAATCGCCGGTTCCTGGAATCGAACTTCCAGGATTAATTTGGTAATTACTCTGCGTGTCCTGCTCATTGTCATCTGGTCTGATCTGAATTCAGAGCATCGATCGATGTCTCCCTCTCATGTTGTTGACCAGCAGGTTGAAGCCAGTCACACCAGTTTGAAGTCGTCAGTTATTATGGGCCGGCGGATCCAGTCTGTGGTTCTCTGGCTGTTTCTGCCTCACCGGGTGACTGACAGACCCAGAAAGTTGACTTCTGATATAAACTCAAACCCTTTTAACCTGGATGGGATAAAAAATAAAAAAAAATTAGCAGAACAAAATTATAGAGCGGCTCAAACGGGATGTTGCCATGGAAACGGAGATGTTTTTGTCCCGATTTGACACTGGCTGGGTTTTTCCCTTCGATGCTGCAGCCTGTTGGAGACGAGAGGAGATGCATTTTTATTGGTTTGTAGCGAAATGGGAAGATTGGGTCCGTAACGTGTTTTATGATTTCATCCAAGCTGCGTTTTCATTTGAATATTAGGTAAAATCTGCATTTAGGCAAATTTTAATGTTCCTCAGAAAAATCCATGATATAAGAGAGGAGTCGCCTTTAATACGTTTTAGTTTGATCCTGATTGGTTATAATTAAGTGGAAGGAAAAACTCCAGAACATGTAGGAATGTTTCTGGTCTCCATCATTATGAACAAAGATGGGGAATAAATATTGACATTTTTAGGTTTTATTCTACGGCTGCAGCCGATTACTTTAGTTATTGGTTATTCTGATGTGATTGGAGGAAAAAATGAGAACATTCTGCAGATTTTTCACTTAAAAAATGTGAATTTATTTTTTTAAATGAGTAATATTAAGAAAGAGATCCTTGTTTCAGTGAAAGGTTGATCATTGGTAGCAAACGATGCCTCTGCAGATAAAAGCTCAGCCCTCTAAATGGTAAATGGACTGAACTGATATAGAGCTTTATCCAATCATTTCTGACCACTCAAAGCTTTACACTAGAGCCACATTCACCCATTCACACTCACACATTCATACACCGATACGCGGCTCGGTGGGCAGTTTGGGGTTGGCTGCCTTGCCCAGGGGCACATCGGCATGTGGCAGGAAGAAGCTGGAATCGAACCCTCCGATCACAAGACGACTATCCACAGAGCCACAGTCTGATTGGTTCACTGTTAGGAAGCAAAAGGAGATTAGCAGATTATTTTACAGAATCTTATTTTCCAAGCTCCGCCTCCAGGAAGTCGATCAGTGAAGCTCAGATTTACACACTGAAGATTTTCATCTCAACTGTTTACACTTTGTGCAGTTTTGTCTTAATTATGGGTCTGAGAACTTTGTTCTTTTTTTTAAATTCTCCAGTCATTTATTTCTAAATTGGTCGATAATTTTTAAATAATCGGTTTGATAATTTCAGTCGTTTATTCCCTGTTTTTTTGTCGAAATGTTGGTTCTGCCACCAGAAAGTGAGTATTTGTGGTGGGTCTCTAATTTTAAAGGTTTAAGTCTCGTCAGGTTAGCGGCCGGCCGCCCCCCCCCCTCCCCTCCCCCACCTGTTTCTGCTTCAGTTCATCTCTAATTCCTGTCGGTCTTCAGGGTTTGTTGATCAGATCTCATCATTTTGGCTGCAGTCGTCTGCAGAGGCTCACTGGAGGATGATGGAGGGATGGAGGATAAGAGAGGAAAGGATGGAGGGAGGGATGGAGGATAAGAGGGAGGGAGGAGGATGGAGGGAGGATAAGAGAGGGAGAGAGGGAAGCAGGAGGATGGAGGGAGGATAAGAGAGGGAGAGAGGGAAGCAGGAGGATGGAGGGAGGATAAGAGAGGGAGAGAGGGAGGGAGGAGGATGGAGGGATGGAGGATGAGAGGAAAGGATGGAGGGAGGGATGGAGGATAAGAGGGAGGGAGGAGGATGGAGGGAGAATAAGAGAGGGAGGGAGGGAGGAGGATGGAGAAGTGACTTTAAATTGGTCTCATTTGTCTCTGCTGCCAGCCGTCCCTCTGTTTCTCCGTCTCCCCACTTTTCATCCTCTCCTCCTCCCTCCATCCATCCTCTCCTCCTCCTCCTCCTCCCTCCATTCTTTCCTTCTCCTCTACCTCATCCCTCCATCCTCTCCTCCTCATCCCTCCATCCTCTCCTCCCTCCATCCTCTCATCCTCCCTAATGGCTGCTGGCTAGTCTGGAGGAGCTGAGGGGAGGAGCTGCGCCTGGAGGGCGGGGCTAGGTCCACCCAGGCGTTTCCATGGAGATTACAGGATTTATAAACATGAACTTGGTTTTTAGAAGCTGTTATTAGTTGTATTTTTCGCTGTGATGCCGGTAGAATAAACTCGGTTTGACGCTGGTGAAGCTTCAGCAGCAGTTTGTCTGCAGAAACGTTCGGTCAGGATGAGCAGCAGCAGATTTCTGATCCTCCAGGTCGGTTCCTCCAGGTCGGTTTCCTCCAGGTACGTTTCTTCTGGTCCGTTTCCATCATGTCCGTTTCCTCCAGGTACGTTTCCTCTGGTCGGTTTCCTCCAGGTCGGTTTCCATCAGGTCGGTTTCCTCCAGGTCCGTTTCCTCCAGGTCGGTTTCCTCCAGGTACGTTTCCTTCTGGTCCGTTTCCATCATGTCCGTTTCCTCCAGGTACGTTTCCTCCAGGTCCGTTTCCATCAGGTCGGTTTCCTCCAGGTCGGTTTCCTCCAGGTACGTTTCCTTCTGGTCCGTTTCCATCATGTCCGTTTCCATCAGGTCCGTTTCCTCCAGGTCCGTTTCCATCAGGTGGTTTCCTCCAGGTTGGTTTCCTCCAGGTCCGTTTCCTCCAGGTCGGTTTCCTCCAGGTCCGTTTCCATCAGGTCGGTTTCCTCCAGGTCGGTTTCCATCAGGTCGGTTTCCTCCAGGTCGGTTTCGTCCAGGTCGGTTTCTCCAGGTTTGTTCCTCAGGTCCGTTTCCTCCAGGTCGGTTTCCATCAGGTTTGTTCCTCCAGGTCCGTTTCCTCCAGGTCCGTTTCCTCCGGGCCATGAAAGCAGCATCCGGTGGATCCATAACCGTTATTCACTCCTTCATTTGTTTGGCTCTGAGCTGCTTCAGATTTATTTGTTTGGACTAAATATAATAAACTCTCTGCTTATAAACGCTGCAACCGTCACCTTCGTCTTAATAAAGCAGCAGGATGATGATGATGGTGATGATGATGATGGTGATGATGGAGTTATGAAGGTCAGACTGAGGTTTTGGAGCCTGTTGTTTATCTAAAGAAACGATCTCAGCCTTCAGAATGTCATCAGTGAAACCAGCTGATTTTATCTCATCAAGTCAAAGTTTAGTTGCTTCGAAGCTCCTGAATCTTCACGGACGTCTCCTCTGGACGGACGGACGGACGTCTCCTCTGGACGGACGGACGGACGTCTCCTCTGGACGGACGGACGGACGTCTCCTCTGGACGGACGGACGGACGTCTCCTCTGACGGACGGACGGACGTCTCCTCTGACGGACGGACGGACGTCTCCTCTGACGGACGGACGGACGTCTCCTCTGACGGACGGACGTCTCCTCTGGACGGACGGACGTCTCCTCTGGACGGACGGACGTCTCCTCTGGACGGACGGACGTCTCCTCTGACGGACGGACGGACGTCTCCTCTGACGGACGGACGGACGTCTCCTCTGACGGACGGACGGACGTCTCCTCTGGACGGACGTCTCCTCTGGACGGACGTCTCCTCTGGACGACGGACGGACGTCTCCTCTGGACGGACGGACGGACGTCTCCTCTGGACGGACGGACGGACGTCTCCTCTGGACGGACGGACGGACGTCTCCTCTGGACGGACGGACGGACGTCTCCTCTGGACGGACGGACGTCTCCTCTGGACGGACGTCTCCTCTGGACGGACGTCTCCTCTGGACGGACGTCTCCTCTGGACGGACGGACGCCTCTCGGACGGACGGACGGACGTCTCCTCGGACGGACGGACGGACGTCTCCTCGGACGGACGGACGGACGTCTCCTCTGACGGACGACGGACGTCTCCTCTGTCCTGTCGGCGGCGTTAACCAGCATAATCTTTCAGTCCCTCTGGTGGTTCGGCTGCAGATTAAAGCTCTGCTGGAGCTTCTCACTGAGCTGAAGTGTTTATTGAAAACTGGTGGAAACGGTTTTACTCCGGATGTGAGGAGGTCACACAGTTCGTCTTTGTTTTCTTCTGACATGTGGAGCATCCAAAGAAAAACTCAGACTCCAAACGTTGAAACAAAACCTGACAGAGATTCTGTTTTCTTTCCTTACTTTGTTTGGCTGTAAACATCACAATCTGGCAATTTGCAAATTACACATCGACTTTCAAGAGTTTTGATTGTGGTTGTTTCCAATCACTGCTAAGCTGGACATGATCCCATGATGCTGACCTGAACACAAACCAGGATCTCATCTTAAGACATGGACGCTGCTGGCAGTGATCCAACATCTCCTGTACAGTAAAGGGACAAATCGCATAATTTAATTCACACAGAGGCTTTTGCATTTCCTGGACATTTGGAGTAAAATGATGTTTTGCTGCAGAGTGTGCAGGATGTCCACTGTTGGCTCGAACATTGTGTTTGCTTTAGTGTCTGCACTTCAGGTACAATTTGAATTGACTCTAGGAAAGAGGAACTGTTTCTAAACCATTTGAGGTTTTGGATAAATTATTTAATTTTGGGTTCATGAGCTGCTCAGGTTGAGACCAGATGCATAAAATAAACCTTTAATGATGATTTACACACATTAAGGAAAAACCTCTCAGCCCTGAACATTAGGGCTGTATAATAATATCGATATCGCGATATTTATCTATTTTCTTTCCTGAAAAAAAAAATCGATATTCATCCTCAAGTATCGTAACGTCCAACTGTCACCTTGTTCCTCACTGCTTGCTTCACCAGGTCATCAGGCTTAGAGTGATTCCTTCAGATGTTCAGGTTAAAAAGGTATCAAACTATTCAGAGCAGGAACTTGGTTCACTTTATTTACTTTACTAATGCATGTCAGCTACAGTTTGGACTGTTTCAACTAAAAGAAACATGTTTTCTCTCCACTTCTTTGGTTCATTTTGTCCAGCTGTCCACTTTAAGTCTGTGTCCAACCAGAACCAGGTATTGTGTAGTTGGAGCTTTTAATAAGTTTTCAGTTAAATTAATTCAATCCAACTTTATAACAGTCACAAAATGTCACCAAAATCACTCTGTGCCTCTAAAATCTTCAGAAAATTGCAAAAGTGTATTGAATTGTTTGCTGAATATCGCAATATATATCGTATTGTGGGCAGAATATCGTGTATCGTGAGATTATTGTACCACTACAGCCCTACTGAACATGTCGGGTGTCAAAGCAAGTCAATGTTGATCATTTTTCAGGTGGTCAGGAATCAGAACTTGAGTTTTGTTTCAGTCGTTAATTTAACTTCCTGCTCCTGATGTCAATCAGTCGCCATCAGATCTGAACGTTTGTCATCGTTTGTTTACCGTCTGATTTGCATGGAGACCCGGCGGCTCTGCGTCAGCTGAGCCTCTCCGGTTCCACAGTTTCCCTTCGCCTCGTGTTGGGTCACATTCTCCTGTGAACAACGTAACCCGAGAGGCTCGTCTTCGCCTCGCGCTGTGAGGTAACTCCAGGTGATCGGACGGCTGAAGCCGATTGGCTGAGCCTGCCTGCAGTCCGTCACGCAGGTGCAGCCGGACCGGCAGCAGAGTCTGAAGGTGTGTCAGATGGACACATGGTCCCACCTGGGAGGCAGAGACACGGATGTCGTGGCTGTTGGCTGAAGATCTGCAGTAAAACCTTCTCCCATCATGCCGTCTCTCTGCGACCTTCTGAGGAGATACAGGCAGGTTCCTCAAACCGAGGCGGACGGAGCCTTCAGCTACAACCGGGCCTCAAGCGGACCAGGACTCCCCAACGCCGGTAGGTCCGTTTACCTCCAGCCAATGTCACTGACATCCTGGAAGGTGGGTGTGACGTCGGGCGTCTCCTGGATCAGATGGTTGAGTCGTGAAGGAGGTGAAGCTTCAGATGACGAGTCGACGCTTCGGCTCAACGGAAACGATTCGAGTCGAACTGAACTCGGTGTCCCAACGTTTCACCTCTGAGGTTCCTGAATGAAAACTGGGTCGTTTATTCAGCCCATCTGGTCTCCAGCTGGTGACCGGATGAAGGACGAAGAGGTCGTCTGCTTGGACTCTAAAGTTCAAAGGTCACGGGCGAGTTCTGTTTGTTTAAAGCCGTTAATTCGACTCTGATGGATGATGTGTGTGAATGTGTGAAAGCCATGAAGCTCTGCCGTCTGTAACATTCAGTTTGTGTGACTTTTGAGCTAATTAATGATTCAGTTTCTTCTTCTACATGTTTAACATTACAGACAAACAACCAGCTGGTCAGAATCGTTCAAACTGGTCCTGTTGGGTTTTATTCATGACTCGTTGGGTTACGTTGGTGACCTCAGGTCTGAACGTGTAACTTGCACAGTAAAAATGCCAGTGTTGAATTAACACCCAAAAGTGTCTATATGTGTCCAAGTCAGCTGGTGTTAAAGTAACACTTTGAAAGTGTTAAAAGTTTGACACCCATTTTTTGTTAAATTAACGTTGGTCTATATACTGAAATGGGTTTAAGAAAAGTTAAACTTTCCATTTCTGTGTTTTGTTTTGAATATTTTCCACTGGATTTGATTGATATTGACACTTTGTGGGTCAATTATTTACGTTTTTAACACCACATTATGTTTAGTGATCAACACTACACTGGTGTTACTTTTAACATATTTTAACACTAACACCATTGTAAATGTTAATGTGACTCTGTAGTGTTGAGTTTAACACCAGCTGACTTGGACACATATAGACACTTTAGGGTGTTAATTCAACACCGGCATTTCTACTGTGTATCTGACCTGTTGGTGCGTTTTCCCCGCTGGCTGCAGATGTTTGTGTCGTTGATGGATCCGATCGGCCGTAATCGTCGTCTCTCGGCCGGCGGAGTGAAGCTGGTCTCTGTAATCCATCAGGTCCTCTGCTGGGATTGTCCCGTCCTCCCTGCAGGTCCGTCTGCAGACACTAAGCCTGATTCATGGCCGCAGTTAGCGTATCGAAGGCATGAAGCTCTCAGCCAGAATGAACTTAAACCTCGTTCATTTTCTGCTGCTGGCGCCGCCTCAGAAACTAACGACTCAATCCAGCCGTTTGTTTCCATTCAGCTCCCAGTTACAGGCAGAAGGTCGGATCTTCATCAGAAACGCCAAACGGGTTCAGATTAGTGACGGTAACGTTGGCTGGAAGAATGTGATTTACTTTAAAAATAAATGCTTTATATCTAGTAAATTATATTAATCACACAACTAAGGATTTGAGAATAAATTAGATCAATTTAACTTTTAATCTAAATACTAAAATCAACTTTTTTTCACAAATATCAATTACAGCCAAATATTTAGTAAATATTTACCTTGTTTGTATTTAGATGTTTTTTTTTTAGAGATTAGTAATCTAACTGAATTTATTTATTTTACCAGATAATTAAGACGTATCAGTTTCTTAATAAATTAGAATTAATTTTTACACATAAAATAACAATGGTTGTTAATAACTTACGTTTGTAAGAGAAACAAGTTTCACTTTAGTATCTATACAAAATCAGTTTGGATTCTGTAAACCAGTTTGGATTATTCTTTAAACCAGTTTGGATTCTTTCTTTAAAACAGTTTGGATTATTTCTTTAAACCAGTTTGGATTCTTTCTTAAACCAGTTTGGATTATTTCTTTAAACCAGTTTGGATTATTTCTTTAAACCAGTTTGGATTATTTCTTTAACCAGTTGATTCTTTCTTTAAACAGTTTGGATTATTTCTTTAAACCAGTTTGGATTATTTCTTTAAACCAGTTTGGATTGTTTTAAACCAGTTTGGATTGTTTAAACCAGTTTGGATTGTTTAAACCACTGGTCCCCAAACTGGGCCCAGGAGCCCCGGCATCCTGCAGGTTTTAGTTCTGTCCCTGGTGGCAGTAACAACCTTTTCAGCAGGTCAATCTTCTCCTAATGAGCCACCATTTGATCCAGGTGAGCCAAACCAGGGAGAGACTAAAACCTGCAGGATGCCGGGAACCAGGACCCACTTTGGGAACCAGGACCCACCTTGGGAACCAGGACCCACTTTGGGAACCACTGGTTTAAACCAACCAGTTCAAATGGACTCGACCAGCGTTGGCAGGGAAACGGATCAGATGTGAAATAAACGATCCCAGAATCTTGTTGATCGAAACGTCAAGCTGCAGTTTCAGCTTGACATTGTTTTATTCTAGCTTGATGTCCTGCGCCTAGCTTGATGTTGTCTTGCGCTAACTGGAGGTTGTCCTGCGCTAGCTTGATGTTGTCTTCCGCTAGCTGGAGGTTGTCTTGCGCTAGCTTGATGTTGTCTTGCGCTAACTGGAGGTTGTCCTGCGCTAGCTTGATGTTGTCTTCCGCTAGCTGGAGGTTGTCTTGCGCTAGCTTAACGTTGTTTTATGCTAGCTTGATGTTGTCCTGCGCTAGCTTGACGTTGTCTTTCGCTAGCTTAACGTTGATTTGCGCTAGCTTAACGTTGATTTGCGCTACCTTGACGTTGACTTGCGCTAGCTCGACCTTATTTTGCGCTAGCTCGACCGTGTCTTGCGCCATCTTGAGGTTGTTTTGCGCTTGCTGGACGTTGTCTTGCGCTAGCTTGACCTCGATTTGCCCTAGCTCGACGTCGTTTTGCGCTAGTTCGAAGTCGATGTTCGCTAGCTCGAGGTCGATGTCCGCTAGCTTGGCGTTGTTTTGCGCTAGCTTGAAGTTGTTGTGCGCTAGCTTGAAGTTGTCTTGCGCTAGCTTGACGTTAGCGCCTGCGTGGCAGAAAAACCTCCCAGATGCTTCCATCTCAGGATCATGTCTGACAGGAATTCACAGTTTCAGGTCAAAACCAACAAATAAACTGATGAATATTTAACATTTCTCACTGCTTCAGACTTTTACTACCTGCTGAAATCCCGTCGCTGTTGATGTGGCGTTAATGCCTGGCTGCTGCCAGTCATGAACAAGCTCTGCTCTGGTGGTTCTGCCTAAATGGGTTTTTTATGAAGTCGCCTTTAACGGAGCTTTTCTGGAGCAGAACGTCGCTGAGCTGGGAATCGAACCAGAGAGATTCTTTTCTTGCTGTTTGGTATTCGGGTCGGGATTTCAGCCGTTTCAGGTTCAATTGATTCACCTCACCGAGCCGCTGTTTGACCTTTGACACTCTGAGCTCACCGAGCCGCTGTTGACCTTTGACACTCTGAGCTCACCGAGCTGCTGTTGACCTTTGACACTCTGAGCTCACCGAGCTGCTGTTGATCTTTGACACTCTGAGCTCACCGAGCCGCTGTTGACCTTTGACACTCTGAGCTCACCGAGCTGCTGTTGACCTTTGACACTCTGAGCTCACCGAGCTGCTGTTGACCTTTGACACTCTGAGCTCACCGAGCCGCTGTTGATCTTTGACACTCTGAGCTCACCTGACTCACCTGGTTCAGGTTGTTGAACTCAATCGCTGAACAAAGCAGATTTATTGAGTTTTAAAAGTTTCTGGGTCTTCGACTTCAGAAAACATTCAGGAATGAAAATAATCTTTAAAATGTTTGTGGACGTATTTTAAATTTTACCCTCCAGCCTCTTTTTCAGCTCAACCACCAATTTTCTCTTTTAATTTATGTATTTTGCATCCAGCCAAGCGTCTCTATTTATTTTATATCCTCCCACTATTTATTTTTATTTGACAGCAACAAAGAAAATTTAGTTTTTCATGTCCAGCATAAAAACTCAACAGTTCATGAATTTGTTCTCCATACATATTATTTCTAAATTTTCATAATTGTTTATTTATTAATACCTCAAAGCCTAATTATTTATATTTGGGTATTTATTTAACATCCCCAAAGCAAAATGTATTTCCTCATTGATGTAATCAGTAACCGTATGGTAATGATTAGAACCTGTCTGGGTTCTGGTTCTGGTTCGGTCAGAACCTGTCTGGGTTCTGGTTCTGGTTCGGTCAGAACCTGTCTGGGTTCTGGTTCTGGTCCTGGTTCAGTCAGAACCTGTCTGGGTTCTGGTTCTGGTTCGGTCAGAACCTGTCTGGGTTCTGCCTCGTCGTCTTATTGACTCACTGAAGCTGGTTTGTGTTTAAAGTGGGGCTGAGTCCTGCTGGGCCGGCGGGTCCAGAACCGGTTCTGGTTCTGTAGGTGTTTAAGCTGCAGCAGGTTCTGGTGGTTCTGACCCGTTTGTCTCGTTTCCAGGAGTGTGCGGCTGCTGCGGGCCCCTGAGGCCCCGGTACAAGCGTCTGGTGGACAACATCTTCCCCGAGGATCCCAAGGTGAGTCCAACACGGCTCGGCACCGGGGGTCCAAACTGAGGCCCGCGGGCCAGAAGTGGCCCTGTAAAGGATTCTGTCAGGCCCCTGACCAGAAGTTAAGACTGGTTAAAAATGTTTGGCCAATGAAATGGAAAACAGTTGAAGACACAACAGATAATAAGTCTGAAGGAGTTTTTATGTTTTGGATTTTAATGATATGAAGATTTCATAAAAATTTGGTTTAATTTTTGAGCAGCTAAAAACTAAAAAAAAAGAAAAACATCACAACACATTTTTGCTTCGTAATGCGTTTTGTGGCTTGTCGGCGTTTTATTTTTCTGTCCATCAGGACTTAAAGTTTGGACACCTGCTTCAAAGTGTGTAACTTTTATAAAACATAGTTTTTATATATTTGTTAAAACTGTCATCATGTGGATAATGGATAATCTGTGAAAAAGTCGAGCTTCTCTGCCTTCCAGAGAACCAATCAGAGCCAGGAGGCGGTTCTTAGCGCTGCCAATCATCCCCCTAGCTAGCAGTCTGCCATGAATGCTAAGGCTAGTTAGCATAGCCACCGATGACATTTGATGATAAACATTCCTGAAACGTTAAGTTGTTTCTCCTCCATCAGCGCATTTAGCAGCGTGTTCCCAGTATTGATTGACAGCGCTAAGCCGCTCCTCCTGGCTCTGATTGGCTGTTTCTGGTGCATTTCTTCAGATAGAATATTAGCTCAGGGAGGAGGAGGCTGATGTTTTCTGTAAAAAACATTTAGTTTTATAAAAGTCGCAGCTTTAACGTTTTAATCCGTTTCATTCTGAATTAGACGCTGAGTTTAGGTTAAAGCTAATAGCTCATCACAGCTTTAACGTTTTAATTCGTTTTATTCTGAATTAGACGCTGAGTTTAGGTTAAAGCTAATAGATCATCACAGCTTGAACGTTTTAATTAATTTTATTCTGAATTAGACACTGAGTTTAGGTTAAAGCTAATAGATCATCACAGCTTGAACGTTTTAATTAATTTTATTCTGAATTAGACGCTGAGTTTAGGTTAAAGCTAATAGAGCATCACAGCTTTAACGTTTATAATCCGTTTTATTCTGAATTAGACGCTGAGTTTAGGTTAAAGCTAATGAAATAACAACCATGGAGACGTCAGGGGATAGATCTGAGGCTGGTCAGTTAAACTCTGACGTTCTGAGTCCGGCCCGCGCCGACCCGTTTCCTCCTGGCCGACCCGTTTCCTCCTGGCCGACCCGTTTGCTCGGCGCCGACCCGTTTGCTCTGCTCCCACCAGGACGGCCTCAGCAAGTCGGACATGGAGAAGCTGACGTTCTACGCCGTGTCGGCGCCGGAGAAGCTGGACCGGATCGGCGCCTACCTGGCCGACCGGCTGAGCAGAGACGTGGTGCGGCATCGTTACGGGTGAGCAGGAGCCGGTCCGAACGGACGCGGCCGGACCAGAACCTGGCGTCTGGGTCTGACGGCGGCCATGTTGCCTGCAGGTACGTGGTGATCGCCATGGAGGCGCTGGACCAGCTGCTGATGGCCTGTCACTCCCAGAGCATCAAGCCCTTCGTGGAGAGTTTCCTGCACATGGTGGCCAAACTGCTGGAGTCCAGGGAACCGGACCTGCAGGTTCTGGGAACCAACTCGGTAAGCAGCAGCGCCGCCACCGGGTCACCAGAACCCACTCTGACCCGCCGAAAGCACTTTTTTATTTTAATACAGGTAATGAATGACTTTACAGGTAAAGAATGTGCCAAACTTTGAATAAAAAATAAAATATATTAATATTGTCATTATCAATATTAAATTTAATTATGTAATTTTGTCATTTTATTTCCATTACTGTTGTTTTTATTACATTTTATGTTTAATTTTTTCTATTTTTCCCCATATTCTGTATTTTGTTAGGGATTTATTTATTTAGACAAATGTGTAAATAAAGGATAAAATAAGATGAAACAAAGTGAAAAGAGGAAAAATCAATTTATGATTAAAAATGAATATGGAAAAACTAAATATAATGTAATAAAAAGTGACGGTAACTAAATGTTTTAATTTAAAACCTACATTGAAAAATTAGAAATATTAATAATGAAATTAAAAGGGGAAATAATAAAACCAGATTTGAAGTAAAATGCAAACGTTATCTGGAGATGATGTTAAATTAATACCATTTAAAGTGATGAATATTAATTTCTATTCACTCTGTAACCAAATAAGTTCAAGTTCTGATTTTTTTGTTTTGGTACAATATTAGCCATTTATTAATCTCTTGCCAGTTTTGGCAGGATTAGTCCTCCGTATCCTGACCAGGAGCAGCAGAGACATGGAGGAGCGTTTCTGGATCAGAACCACCTGATGATGATCCATTAATCTGGACGTTTTATGGAATCGGTTTGTTTATTTGCTGCTTCAGATCAGATCCAGGATCCAGGAGAGTCGATGCAGCAGCAGCAGCTGCAGCATCTGGAACAACCCGACTGATGTTGCTGCTCTTTGTGGTGCAGAACTCGAGCTGCTGCTGCTGCTGCTGCTGCTGCTGGCAGTAAAAAACAACAGCAGGCTGTGAAATGAAGTTTCATTCTTAACTAACCGTCGTTCAGCAGATATTAAAATGTTTTCTCCGTCTCTGCATCAGCGGCTGCTTTTGCTGTAATTGAGCTTTAATTTACCTGGATGCGCTGCCCAATAAATCCCAGAAAACATGAGCTCATAATCCACAGAGTTGGCTATTAAACTCAAACCTATTGCCTTATTTTTCGAAATGGGCTAAATGTGTGAGTTGGCAGGTGGAGGTTTAGTTCTGCTGTCTCTCATTGCGGCCCATTAACGGTGAAATCATCCTGGAGCTGCTCCCAGGTCCGTTTCCTTCCCTCTGAAGGTGAAATAAAAGTAGCTTCCTCTGGGTTCTGCCGTTGGCTCCATCCGAGCCGCCGGTTCAGGTGGACCTGCATTATTTATGTGTGGTATTTATTCTGTGACAGAGGAGAACCGGCGTAGAACCGTGGCGGTTAGATTGGCCTCCTGGTGGTGGCAGCAGATCTGCCTCACGTTGTTCTGGAGGATCAGGAGGAATCGGCTGCTTCCAGTTCAGGTTGTGTTTTATGATGAAACTCTGACATCGCAGCAACAAAAACGCAGTTTAGAAAAATAGAACATGGAAGCAGAAAAACCGAAAAGTCCAAAACAAAGAAATGATATTTT
This sequence comes from Poecilia picta, assembly GCA_033032245.1. Taxonomy (NCBI): domain Eukaryota; kingdom Metazoa; phylum Chordata; class Actinopteri; order Cyprinodontiformes; family Poeciliidae; genus Poecilia; species Poecilia picta. The sequence goes on along the minus strand of CM065369.1, from coordinate 2,764,173 downwards.
ATCAGCTGAGTTTCTGTTACAAATGTTCACAAATATTCTGCTTATGATAAAAAAAACAACATAGTTTCCCATTTGCTGTGTTTCCATTAAATAAGAAATTAAATTAAAATCAGGTGCATAAGTATGTTTGGCAATAAGTCATAAAAAATCATGGCTGATTCATGATTCAGCCATGGGGCTCATCAGCCAATCAGAGGAGACGTCTGCGTCTCATCCAGGCATCGTTGGAGCATCAAGCCCCGCCTACTTTGCTGAGGCTGCCTATGCGGCGGTTTGGGGAAATTGGTCGGCCATTTTACTTTAGATGCTTCAACATGTTGGCATGAAACTTCGTTTTCTGAGCTGAGATGCTGAAAAAACCAAAACTACCTTCATCCTCCCACCACTTCCTGTCTTCGATGTTTCTGCCAGTAGAAACGTCTGTTGTTGACGAAAAGCTTCTCCATTGTAGTTCTGTGAAATAAATTTCGATGTGAAAACTAGGGCTGTAGTGATACAATAATCTCACAATACGATACACAGATATTCTGTCCACGATACAATAAATATTGCAATATTCAGAAAACAATACAATTCAATACACTTTTGCCATTTTCTGAAAGTTTCAGAGGGACAGAGTGATTTTGGTGACATTTTGTGACTGTTATAAAGTTGGATTGAATTAATTTAACTGAAAACTGATTAAAAGCTCCAACTACACAATACCTGGTTCTGGTTGGACACAGACTTAAAGTGGACAGCTGGACAAAAATGAATCAAAGAAGTGGAGAGAAAACATGTTTCTTTTAGTTGAAACAGTCCAAACTGTAGCTGACATGCATTAGTAAAGTAAATAAAGTGAACCAAGTTCCTGCTCTGAATAGTTTGACACCTTTTTAACCTGAACATCTGAAGGAATCACTCTAAGCCTGATGACCTGGTGAAGCCAGCAGTGAGTGAACAAGGTGATATATCGCGATATCGATATTATTGTACAGCCGTAGTGAAACCACCTCATCCCAACCCAAAGCTTTTCATCAAAGGACATGAGTTTCTTTTAAATGCATTGTTTGATCTCCAGTTGCTGCTGTTTGGTTGGCTGCTAAGTGGATGAAGGTCCAGGTTTAAGCTTCAGTTCACTTCGTGATTGCATGTGGGCGCCGTGCAGAACGGGCGCCAGATCTATGGCAGCCGTTTGTGTAAATGATGGGATGATGATGTTTAACTTTCCTTTGGATGTAATTTCATCACATCCTTTATTCTGTTTTTACACGTTTTTCCTCCTAAACCATGGAGAAAAACCTCCAGATCATTTCTGCACGTCTGCTGCTGTTTTTACTGCTTTATTTAACACATTTATGACTAGAACCGTTTTGAACAAAGCTCCTCACATTTCAATCTGTGCTGCAAATCTGTTGTTTTTAAAGTTTTCCGAAGAGAAGGTGACCCAGAGAGGGAAAACAAGCCGTGGTGGGAGGAGGTGATAAATCACTGCGCATGCAGGCAGCAGAACAATGATTCTTATTAAAACCCAAACATCCGTTTGCGCTTCACTCCTACCAGCTTCTGTCCACGGCTCAGATTCAACTGCTGATGCATCGGCTTTCATCTGTCCCTGTTCTGAAACCTCAGAGTTTAGGGATCTGATGGGTTTGGGAATTAAACATTTTACAGTTTTGCTCCGAAAATCCCAAGATAAAATCAGAGTTCTGGTTTTCTTTCCATAATTAAACCATAAATTAATAAAAGTTTAGCCTCTGCAGTGACTCTGACTTGACCTCTTGGTGAAACTGGTTTGTTTCCTCCTGTGGTTTCACACATTTCCACTCGGTCCACAGATGGTCAGCAAAGCTCCAGTCATCGCAGATATTATTAGAAATCTCTTTGTTTCTGAACTAAACTCTCTGAAACTGTGTGAAAAAAATTCATTGGTTCTGTAAAGAATCACTTTAGCATCAGGAGAATTTACTAATATAAGAGATACACCACGGTAAATCAGGATAGTTGTTAAAAACATTTTATTTTTCTATTTGGTCAAATTAACATCTACAATAAAACCTTGAACATTTAAATATGAAACACAGTTCAGTTACTGATAATTGGTGAAAGTAGTGATGCCCAAACTTTACTGCATATTTACTGAAAACCTACCTGAACCTAGTGGGTCATAGTGCAAACTCCCCCCCCAAGCAGCCGGGTTCCTCTCCTAAGGCAATGATACAATAATGATACGATACAATATACACGATACAATATGTATCACGATATTTGTTGAGCGATACAATTGATACGATTCAGTGCATTTTTACGATTTTCTGAAAGATTTTAGAAGGACAGAGTGATTTTAGTGACATTTTTTTGTCCCATAGATTTGAATTTAGTTAACTGAAAACTGATTAAAAGCACCAACTATCACTTTAACACTAAGATCAACAGTCTGCAGCTGGACAAAATGAATCAACGATGCAGTGAGATAATTAGTTTCTGTCATTTAATTCATGTGGATTTGACATAAAACTCAAACGTTTAAACCGTGATCCAGGAGCAGAGAGGAGAGATTATCAGCCTCTGTAGACAATCAAGATGCAAATGATGCACTTATGCCGCTTCTCCTTTCCGCTTCTCTTTCACGGTTACTAGAGCAACTTTACTTCGTTTCTCAGCAACAAAATTCAGCCCATCGTTATTTATTGAGGATTTTACATGTCCAAAAAACAGGAGTCTAATGTTTCGTACGTTTGGAAGCTCATTTCCTCTCACATAACCGGAAAAGCTGGGAATGGCGGCGCTTTTCACATTTCTCTGACATTCAGGAAAATATGGTTTACTAATTTCAGCATAACTCCGGTTATACTTGGCCTATTAACACCATTTAAAAACTTGTGTGTAGTTTATAATGTGAACTTTAAGCTCAAGTTGAAAGTGAGACAGAGGGAGGCGACGTCTTGCTGCTACGCTGTAACAAACTAGACGTTAAGAGCTATAAGGCTCTGGATCCCTATGGTTCAACGGATCGATACTCGCAGATGGAAAATCGATACTTTCTGAGGGCAGAAAATATCGATATATCGCTGAATCGATTTATCTATACAGCCCTAACCTGAACCCAAGCGGCTGTTTTATCAGATATTATTGCTGTTCTGTGTTTCCACCTGTAAATGTTAAAATTTTATGATCCTTTATAAGGTTGAAACCAAAATATTAACCTGGATTTTTAGGAAATTATGAACTTTGACTAAAACACTTGTGGAAGTTTCTGTCAGCTGTAAAAAGTGACTTCATTTAAGGGCGGCGGGGGTTGCTTCAGGTCCTGGAGTGATGAAAACGGTAAACTTTTATGTTTACTCGTTTGGAGGCGTGATTATCTCAGCGTGAGAACATGGACCAGATTAAAACGTTGCTGTAGACGGATCCAGCAAAGCTGATTTCCTGCAGAGATAATTCTGGGTTTCACTGAAAATGTCAAGAGACTCGTTTCAAAATCCTCCATAATTGGCAACTAATCTTCTCTCAAATATTTTAAATGTTTGTCACAACTAAAATCTGTATTAATGTCTGAGATGGAGAGCAGAGAAAATTTCCCTGTAGGACATAAAACGCCTCATCGTTTCTTTTCTTTGAATCGTTTTCAGCTTTTTGAACCGATTCCAGGAGTAAAATCATCTTTATTTTTGGGTCTTGCTGCCTGCGAGTCGAGTTTCAGCCCAGCTGATGGGAATGTGGCAGGTTGGTCCGTTTCTCTGTCAGGACTTTGACTAGGACGCTGCTTCAGTGGCAGGCTGGTCCGTTTCCCTGTCAGGACTTTGACTAGGACGCTGCTTCAGTGGCAGGCTGGTCCGTTTCCCTGTCAGGACTTTGACTAGGACGCTGCTTCAGTGGCAGGTTGGTCCGTTTCCTGTCAGGACTTTGACTAGGACGTTGCTTCATTTGACCAATTAGTGAATAATAAAGCTAAAACCAGCCGTTTCACTCGGCGGCCTCAATGCCTCGTTTCAGAGCGAGAGCCAAAACAAACAGAATCGCTCCGCCGCCAGCAGAACTGGATCATCCTCACTGCTGCTCTGGTGATGAGACCAGAACCAGAACCACCTGGACCAGAACCACCTGGAGATCCTCCTTTAGCTCAGACCTGGACTTCAACCTGTTACCTGCTGATGAAAAGCTGCAGCTCAAACCAACATTTATGGACCAACAGTTGGTCTGAAATGAGGAGCTGAAGTTGCTGCTGCCGAGTCGTAGCGACCCAATTGGGTCTGAAATGAAACACGACGGTTCTGATCCATAAAAAACAAACTTAATGTAATTTATTAAAACCAGAACTCAAAATGGTTCCGCTCAGATTTTTGGTTTCTGCTGGAAGATTTGGGTTCTGATCAAACTGGATTCCTTTAAAACAGATTTTTAGTTTTCTTTATCGGACGTTAAATGGTTCTGGTCCCTCCGCGGGTCGGCCCTGGTTCTGGTCGGATCCAGTTCTTGCTCCTAACGTTTGCTCCCTCCTGCAGTTCGTGAAGTTCGCCAACATCGAGGAGGACACGCCTTCCTACCATGGGACCTGGTCTGGTTCTGGACCTGGTTCTGATCAGACCTGGTTCTGGTCTGACCCGTTCTTGCTCCTAATGTTTCGCTCCTCCTGCAGTTCGTGAAGTTGCCAACATCGAGGAGGACACGCCTTCCTACCATCGGCGCTACGACTTCTTCGTCTCCCAGTTCAGCGCCATGTGCCACTCGACCCACGAAGACCGGAGACCAGAACCAGGTGAGTCGGGTCGCTGCAGCCGGACTTCGGCCCAACGATGACGCTGCAGCTGCTGCAGCACAAACTCAGCGTTTCCTTCATTTACAGGATTTCAGTTCATTGTAATCATCATCATTTCAATATTTAGAGACGTTTCTTAGAAAAGGTTTTTTGGCTACCAGAAGATTTATCCAAACTGCTTTCCTTCAGTTTTACAAACCAGTTTCTTTTTTAAAAAAAAACAGAAAAACTGATCACACAAGACAAAAGCTTCACATCCTCTGAAGGAATCAGTCAGAGAGAAATTTCACTTCAGCATAAACGAGATGAAAAGCTGCTTCTCTGCTTGGAGCTATCGTTCTCTCCATCGGCTCCTGGCTGAACGGCTAAGCTAACATCCAGACGCTACATCCAGAGGCTACATCCAGAGGCTAACCAGAGGCTACCATCCAGAGGCTACCACCAGACGCTACCATCCAGACGCTACCATCCAGACGCTACATCCAGAGGCTACCATCCAGACGCTACATCCAGAGGCTAACCATCCAGAGCTACCATCCAGACGCTACCATCCAGAGGCTACCATCCAGAGGCTAACCATCCCAGAGGCTACCATCCAGACGCTACCATCCAGACGCTACCATCCAGACGCTACCATCCAGAGGCTACATCCAGAGCGTACCATCCAGAGGCCGACACCCAGGCGCCGACACCCAGGCGCCGACATCCAGACGCCGACATCCAGACGCCGACATCCAGACGCCGACCATCCAGCGCCGACATCCAGACGCCACCATCCAGACGCCAACATCCGGTGTCCTGAAGGAGGAAACGTTGTGGCGTCGCTGTTAATCTGGATCCTAAATGGTGGAATAATTGGTCGTCTTCAGAGGCGAAGGCAGGTTATTTAGAGACGGAGGATTAAAACCCGAGGAAAAACATTCAGAGAACCAAACAGGCCTTTTAGAGAAACGTTAATCCTCAGATAAAAGAACCAGGCAGAGAGATGAAGCCCTGAATGTTTGGACTGTTTGGTTTTCACAACCAATCGTTGCTGAGCAGAAACAAAACCTGAAAAATACCTTTAATCTCAGAAAACATTCATTAAAATCAAGTTAAAGATTTTTTTTAGTGATGTATTTTCTGACCTTCAGTACGAGTTCAGGAATCGACTAATCAACCGATACGAATAGCGATCGGTCGGTTCCTCCATACCCTAATTAGTATGGAGTCATATTTGTGCCACCAATCTGAGCTCAGTAGCTGCGTTTCTGTTTACCATATAACTGAACATTTTGAAAATAAATCTGCTGAATGGAAACGGGAATGATTAAAACTGCAGAGGAAACACTTTAACCAACAACCAGACGTTACTACTGGCAGAAACCATGAAGAAGACGACAGGAAGTGGCAGCATCATGGAATCATTTTTAATGACTTCATTAGTCATGTGATTTTAATTGGATTTCTTATTAAAGGAAATGTTTTCCTGTTTGATGCTAATTTGTTAGAGTCTGTGGGGCTGATGTGAGCTCAGACGGTTAGATTCAGTCTTGAACAAGTCAAAGCCCCAGTTCAAACCTTCTTCCTTCTCGTTCCCTGTTTGGTCTCCAGGTTGAATATTTCTGTAACTTCTCTGTGTTTGATGGTGAATCTGTTTTCCTGAGCCGTAAATTTCCCTCATTGAGCAACAAACAGGAAACAAACAGACGTTTTAGGGAAGTGAAAACGTGGTTTCCAGGGCAGAGAGTACAAATAATATTATATCAAAATGACACAATGGAAAAATATTGACCTGCTTTGATTCCTTCGGTGTGACTGAATTAAATCCACTGAAGGGTTTGTGTTTGGAAGACGGATCTCCTGATCACAGGGAGGTGAAAACGGTCTGGTCCTCCGCTGAGCGGCAGCGTCTGGCGCTAATAAAGATGAAGACGACACTGAAGCCTCTTCTGTCTCATTTACTGAGCCGCTGCTGCTTTATTCCAGCTGGGACTCTGAGTGGAGCCAACGTTTGGCATCAAATGTCTCCATTTGTCATTTTTAGCTCTCATTTCACGCCTGGATCCTTGAGCAGCAGGTTTGGATTCTCAGGAAGCCGGAGGCAGGAACGCCAGAAACCCCGTTTCTGGCCTCGTCTTCTTCTCTGGCCTCGTCTTCTCTGGCCTCGTCTTCTCTGGCCTCGACTTCTTCTCTGGTCTCGTCTTCTCTGGCCTCGTCTTCTTCTCTGGCCTCGTCTTCTTCTCTGGCCTCGTCTTCTTCTCTGGCCTCGTCTTCTTCTGTGACCTAATCTTCTTCTCTGGCCTCGTCTTCCTGCTGTCTCTCTGTCGTCTTCTCTGGCCTCGTCTTCTCTGGCCTCGTCTTCTCTGGCCTCGTCTTCTTCTCTGGCCTCGTCTTCTTCTCTGGCCTCGTCTTCTTCTCTGACCTAATCTTCTTCTCTGGCCTCGTCTTCTCTGGCCTCGTCTTCTCTGGCCTTCTTCTTGCCTGTCTTCTCTGGCCTCGACTTCTTCTCTGGTCTCGTCTTCTCTGGCCTCGTCTTCTTCTCTGGCCTCGTCTTCTTCTCTGGCCTCGTCTTCTTCTGTGACCTAATCTTCTTCTCTGGCCTCGTCTTCTCTGGCCTCGTCTTCTCTGGCCTCGTCTTCTCTGGCCTCGTCTTCTCTGGCCTCGTCTTCTTCTCTGGCCTCGTCTTCTTCTCTGACCTAGTCTTCTTCTCTGACCTAGTCTTCTTCTCTGGCCTGTCTTCTTCTCTGGCCTCGCTTCTTCTCTGGCCTCGTCTTCTTCTCTGGCCTCTTCTTCTCTGGCCTCGCTTCTTCTCTGGCCTCGTTCTTCTCTGGCCTCGTCTTCTCTCTGGCCTCTGTCTTCTCTGGCCTCTTCTTCTCTGGCCTCGTTCTTCTCTGGCCTCTTCTTCTCTGGCCTCGTCTTCTCTGGCCTCGTCTTCTTCTCTGGCCTCGTCTTCTTCTCTGGCCTCGTCTTCTTCTCTGGCTCGTCTTCTTCTCTGGCCTCGTCTTCTTCTTGCCTCTCTTCTTCTCTGGCCTCGTTTCTTCTCTGGCCTCGTCTTCTTCTCTGGCCTCGTCTTCTCTGGCCTAGTCTTCTTCTCTGGCCTCGTCTTCTCTGGCCTCTTCTTCTCTGCCTCTTCTTTCTGGCCTCGTCTTCTTCTCTGGCCTCGTCTTCTTCTCTGGCCTCGTCTTCTCTGGCCTCGTTCTTCTCTGGCCTCGTCTTCTTCTCTGGCCTCGTCTTCTTCTCTGGCCTCGTCTTCTTCTCTGGCCTCGTCTTCTTCTCTGGCCTCGTCTTCTTCTCTGGCCTCGTCTTCTCTGGCCTCGTCTTCTTCTCTGGTCCTCGTCTTCTCTGGTCCTCGTCTTCTCTGGCCTCATCTTCTCTGGCCTCGTCTTCTCTGGCCTCGTCTCTTCTCTGGCCTCGTCTTCTCTGGCCTCGTCTTCTCTGGTCTCGTCGTCTTCTCTGGTCTCGTCTTCTCTGGAATCGTCTTCTTCTCTGGAATCGTCTTCTTCTCTGGAATCGTCTTCTTCTCTGGCCTCGTCTTCTCTGGTCTCGTCTTCTTCTCTGACCTAATCTTCTTCTCTGGCCTCGTCTTCTCTGGCCTCGTCTTCTTCTCTGGCCTCGTCTTCTCTGGCCTCGTCTTCGCTTTAATTGCCCTGAGTTTGAGCTGAAAGCTGACCTGGTTTCATAGGCTTTGACTAGGCCAGGCTTCTGGGACTCGACTCTGGAAATGCGTCTCACTTTGTGTCAGAGGCAGTTTGATGCAACAAATCGTTTTAGAAGTTTTTAAACTCATAAATCTTTATAACGAAGGTCATCTGCAGCCTCTATGCTCCAGTTTAAATAGAGTTCAGAGGCAATTCAGGACCAAAAAACCGATTCAGGGAACAAATATGAGCTCAAACCAGATTTAAAGGGCAGCTGGGACTAATCCACAGCAGCGAAAGCCCAGTTTAAGGCTTTTCCATCATCCTGGCCAAGAAAAACTTAATTTATCCTGAAGTGGACGTTTGGCATCATGACTTGGATAAAACCAAGAATCTGCAGATAAAAACAATGAAAATATCTGAAGCTGTTTAAAATGTTCATCCTTCTGCTGTTGGCCTTTAAACTGTTTAGTGCTTCATTTAACATCCCAGCTGAGTTCAGTCAAACTTCCAGTTTATTTAAATTCCTCTCAGTACTTCCAGTATTTCCAAACCTTCATTCTCAAACTGAAAGTGTCGAAATCATGTTGGTGAAGATAAGTGTGGTTTCGGTTTAGTGGAGTTTCTTCATCGACGTGACGAAACGTCTCCGTGTTTCAGGATCCGAGTCGCCGGGATCAAAGGTCTGCAGGGAGTCGTGAGGAAAACGGTGAACGACGAGCTGCAGGCCATCATCTGGGAGCCTCAGCACATGGACAAGCTGATTCCCTCCATGCTGTTCAACATGCAGGACGCCGACGACCTGGACAGGTACGCAGCCACAGCACCGCCGCGCATCAACAGCACCGCGCGCAGCACAGCACCGCCGCGCAGCAACAGCACCGCCCCGCGCCCAGCACGCCGCGCATCAACAGCACCGCCCGCGCAGCACCGCCGCCGCCGCCGCCGTCTGATTCACCTCGAATCAAAACGGAGGTCTTAGAAGAAAAGTCTCCGATTTGTGGCTGGAAATGATCTAGAAACGGTTTATAGGGCAACATGATGGACAATAATCAACTAAAGAAGTTAAATAACTGTAAATATTAAGGCAAATTAAAATATTACAGGTTTCTTTCAGGTAAAGAAAGAAGGGATTAACCCTTTAATGCCAGATTTTTGAACGTCTGCCTAAATAAATCGTCCATATTTTAATTGTCCGTAGTTCTTTAAATGTCCTGTGAGATGATTTACTTACCCATGTATCCGTAACAACCGGAACTTTCAATATCCAGCAAGTTATTTCTGAAATATACCGTCTATTAACAGAGTGACCCCCGATTAATTACACTCGCTGCAGCTGTGAAGTTTCCGTATTAACCCGATACTTGCTGGAAAGTGCAACGCTCCTCTTTCAGAAACCGTTGGAATTTTTCAGATAGCGCCACGTGTGGCGGAATTACGGTACTGCAAATTTAGACATGTCAGCGACGACACTTCTGGCAGAGAAGGGTTAATTCGATATTTGTGTGTTAACTGGACAGTAAAAACTCATTTCGGGGATTTGGATCCATTCAGCCGTTTGTTTTTACATCCCACTTTAAAAAGATTCAACTTCTCTTAAATCTAATCCCTCTAATTTCTGCCCATATTTTTGGTGTTTTTCTGCAATTTTGTAGAAAATGTATCTTTTATTCCATTTCTTCCATGGAAAGTTTCCAACGTGGAAAAATTCCCAGCATGTTTCAGGTTTTCATCTAAAGTTTAAGAGCAGCGTCCCCAACATTTTCATTACCGCGGACCAGTCAAGACGTGGAACATTTTCCTTCTGACCGTAAAAACGTGGAACATTTTCCTTCTGACCGGTAAAAACGTGGAACATTTTCCTTCTGACCGGTAAAAACGTGGAACATTTTCCTTCTGACCGGTAAAAACATGGAACATTTTCCTTCTGACCGGTCAAGACGTGGAACATTTTCCTTCTGGATCGGGATGTTCATGACTGGAATCGGTTCTGTTGCTCCGGCTGAGTGACTGGAGACACGAACCTATCGAACCTGTTGGACTTTATCAGCTCTGTGGTCACAGAGGTTTGGAGAATCAGCCGACAATCCAGACTTGAGACTCACAAGCTCTACTCATCTCCTCTCGCCCAAACGCTCTGACTCTGCTATGGTAACGTTTATATATCCCTTCAAAATAAGATACAGAAGCGCCACAAAAACAATCATTTTACTATTATGAAATTTTAACTGATTTTAACCTGACTAACGGAGCCCAGAGCTTGTTTCTCTGCTACCAGTCGGTTCCATCTGGGAGTGAAGAGAGACGATGAAACCTGAAGTGTTGCTTATATCCACAACCTGCTTGGTCTCTATATGGCGAAGCAGCTTGAAGCTTCATTGTCTCATTAGCAGCCGGTCATGTTATGCAGAGCGGCTTGTAATGTGAGACTCACCTACCGGTCCAGAATAAATCCATCCTCCTGTCTCTCTGGACCTTTTCCCCTTTGAAAAGAAACTTTCCAGACATCTGATCTGTTTCTCACTCATTTTACTGCTTGTGGCTCAATGTTGGCGCCAAGTAACCGAGAGAATCCGGTTAAAGGATTTTCAAAATAAAAGATCCTTCTGGCTCAAATAATACATAAAACGGAAATATTTAATAATTTCTTGCGCGGCCCGGTACCAATTGGTCCATGGACCAGTACCGGTCCACGGACCGGGGGTTGGGGACCACTGGTGTAGAGTATAAACAGTTTCTGTTTTTCTGGGAAAACGATGGAAATCATCAAATGATGACTTTATTCCTTATTCCTGAGGATCCTGAGCTAATAAAGGCCGATGTTTATGGATCTTCCAGGTTCTCTGTCCCGGTTCTCCTGTCGGATCCGGTCGCCTCACCTTCCCGTCTTCCCGCTGTCGTTTCATCCGTATGGTTTCCATGAGAACAAAAAGCTATTTTTGGATCCTCTCCTGCTGCCGGTTTCTTTCTTTCCCTTTAAGAGGCTCAGCTGCGGCGCCGGCGCCCGGAGCGGCTCGGCCCAGAGGTTCTGCTCTGCGGCCCAGAACTCCGAGCGCCTGCATGTAGTCAGTATCTTCAGCCGCTGAGGCCGATCCATCATAGACATTTAGTTCAGTGGTGGAGGAGCCTCAGATGTGTGTGTGTGTGTGTGGTGTGTGTGTGTGTGTGTGTGTGTGTGTGTGTGTGTGTGTGTGTGTGTGTGTGTGTGTGTGTGTGTGTTTGTGGGTAGTGTGTGGTGTGTTGTGTGTTGGTGGTGTGTGTGTGTGTGTGTTCTGAAACCACGGTACCTGCTGCTCAGGAGGCGTTCTCCGGTTCTGGTTGTGTTCAGTTGTCTGTGTTTCTAAACGTTTTCCTGAAGAAACTGAAAATCCATCCATCCAACATGTATTTAGGGTCAGACTAGGGTTGAATATGTTTTAAGGTCGACTAGTCGCCGTGACGTCATAGTGACGTCAGCGCAAAACCCTTAACCACGACTTGGAGGCTTCATCAGCTATTTTTACTGTAAATATTGACCCCCCCCTCCCCCTCCCTTCTCCTGCTTTTACTAAGTATTATGGAGAATTAAAAGAGCAATAAAAACTGATGATTCTTCGTAAGCAGCAAGAAAAGTTGTACAAAGTCGGTCTGACTTCTTTTTCTAATCACCGGCTGATTCTGATGATCTCTAGCTGCTCTATAGGAGTCAAATCATCACACTGACCACATGGAGCGTTAGGAACATCAAAACCAAACTTATTATGAACGGATCCCGTTTGCTTACAGCTGAATTCAGCAGAGCTTCCTGATGCTCCGCTGAGCCTCAACAGAGCCTCATCAGGAAGCTCTGCTGAGTCAGCAGAGCTTCCTGATGCTCCTACGTCTGAGGAGCATCAGGAAGCTCTGCTGACTCAGCAGAGCTTCCTGATGCTCTCTACGTCTGAGGAGCATCAGGAAGCTCTGCTGACTCAGCAGAGCTTCCTGAGCTCCGCTTGACCTCAACAGAGCCTCATCAGGAAGCTCTGTGATCAGCAGAGCTTCCTGATGCTCCTACGTCTGAGAGCATCAGGAAGCTCTGCTGACTCAGCAGAGCTTCCTGATGCTCCTACGTCTGAGGAGCATCAGGAAGCTCTGCTGACTCAGCAGCGGCTCTGAACCGACATGCAGACGGTTCAGACCCTCAGGATGAAGCTGGACTTGGTTTACAGACCATATAAGAGCTAAAGCTGCCAGGTTAGAAGCTTCAGGGTGACGCTGATCAGTTGGGGGATAAAAATCCTGAGATCATGACTCGTTTCCCACGTTACTCTGTAGTCTTTCTTTTAAGTATTTTTTCGGCACTAGTTTATTAACAGCAATGTGGCTGTAAGGGGTCAGAGAGCTGAGAGACGATGGGTCCAGAGATGGAGGACGGGAGTCGGACTCCTGATACCGCGGCCTGAAGCCTCTGTATGCAGCGCCATGCTAACCGCTAACCACCGCGCCGCTACGCCCCTAACGCTAACACCGCGCGCTACGCCCCTAACCGCTAACCACCGCGCCGCTACGCCCCTATTGGTTAACCGCTAACCACCGCGCCGCTACGCCCCTATTGGGAGCCTAAGCTGTAATTTACAGCTTCTCTTTGTTAAATTATTTACATTTTTATACAATGTGAGCTTTCTGACTAACTCACCTGGTCCATTTCTGACTAACTCACCTGGTCCACCTTCTTTCACTTCCTTGGAAAAATCAGTTTTGTCACGTGATGCGACTCGTCGACTGGCCCAGAAAAAAGTCACTGCAGAGAAAAGAATCGACTAGTCGACTAATTGGTGGAACCCCTAGTCTGAATAACTCTTGACCTTTGACCTGACCCGTGTCTCCATGTCTAATGATCCGATCCTCTAAATGGACCCGAGTTCTGCTGCAGTTTTTCCCTCATTTTGCTGCTGGTGCAGAAATGAACCCGTTTCCCTCCGGATCGGCGGCGAGGTTCTGATGATCGAGGTTCTGATGGGCGAAGTTCTGATGGTTTGAACATTTATTCCCTCTGGTTCAAAAATAACTGGATCAGAACAAAAAATTTCAGAACCAGTTAAAAACTAAAGTTCTTTTTCTGTTTTTCTCAATATTTCCTTTTATTTGGACACAAATTCTGATCCCAACAACAAGTGGTTGCAGGATTTCATGGGGCGGTTCTGAGAAATGGAAGAACTCTGAGGGCTTCGCTTCCAGCAGAGCAGTGGTTGCAGGACAGGGGAGATTTACACACGGATCAGGATTTCAGCTGAAATAATGACATGAAAGTCCAAGTTTGATGCCTCAGTTATGGAGTGAATATGGAGAGAAAGAGTCGAGATCCTGGATGCAAGCGACAGAAATCGGTTTCCTTCACTGGCAGAGAGAGCGACCACTAGTGGAGGGCACTGCTAGCTAAGAAGCTAGCTGCGCTAACTCTAAAGCAATAACCTCGTCCACAAAGTTTAGCTAATACTACGCTAACATTTAGCGTAAGCTAACACCATACTAACACAGTATTTAACAAAAGCTAATGCTAAAGTGAACACAATATGTAGCAGAAGCTAATGCTAAGGTGAACATGGCATGTAGCAGAAGCTAATGCTAAAGTGAAAACGGTATGTAGCAAAGCTGATGCTAAAATGAATACAGTATGTAGCAGAAGCTAATGCTAAAGTAAACACAGTAAGTAGCAGAAGCTAATGCTAAAGTGAACACAGTATGTAGCAGAAGCTAATGCTAAAGTGAACACAGTCAGTAGCAGAAGCTAATGTGTCCATCGTCCTCCTGGGTTTGAGCTGCTGTTTCCTCCAGACGTCTCTGACTTTGACATCTGGCAGCAGTTTGAACTCTGACAGCTCAGATTTCACACCTCAGCTCTGAACATCACCGTCCAATGAGCTGACCTTTGACCTTCCCGTCAGACTTCTGTAGCCGTGGCCTTGAAGGAGCTGGCCAATGATTAGCTGTTGGTCGTTATTTTTAACCAGCAGCTTCTCTGCAGCCGCATCAATTATTCATCCAGGTTGTTTCGTTCTCCAGGTTTTCCTTCTGATGAAACTTTCATTTAATGTCAGTTTAATGTTTCATTTAATGTCAGTTTGCTACATGATGCTACGTGTTGCTACGTCATGCTACCTGTTGCTACGTCATGCTACGTGTTGCTACTTCATGCTACGTGTTGCTACGTCATGCTACGTGTTGCTACGTCATGCTACGTGTTGCTGCGTGTTGCTACGTTATGCTATGTGTTGCTACGTTATGCTACCTGTTGCTACGTGTTGCTACTTCATGCTACGTGTTGCTACGTCATGCTACGTGTTGCTACGTCATGCTACGTTATTCTACGTGTTGCTACGTCATGCTACGTGTTGCTACGTCATGCTACATGTTGCTACGTCATGCTACGTGTTGCTACGTGTTACTGCGTGATGCTACATGTTGCTACTTGATGCTACGTGATGCTACATGTTGCTACTTGATGCTACGTGATGCTATGTGTTGCTACGTGTCGCTACATGATGCTATGTGTCGCTATGTGATGCTACATGTTGCTACTTGATGCTACGTGATGCTACATGTCGCTACGTGATGCTATGTGTTGCTACGTGTCGCTACATGATGCTACGTGTCGCTACGTGATGCTACATGTTGCTACTTGATGCTACGTGATGCTGTGTGTTGCTGCCGTATCCAGACTTGTTGCCCGTTTCCCGGTTGCTCTGCTGAGCTGACGACTCCTGTTCCTCCTCCTGCTCCTCCCTGCTGCCCTCCTCCTCCTCCCCCCCCCCCCCCCCCGTCCCCCCCTCCCTTTCCCTTCCCCCCCCCCTCTGCAGGCCGGTCCATCCCAGCTCGCCGTCGGGTCCGGAGGGTGAGCAGAACCCGGCGGCTCTGGCTGAGAGCTGCTTCAGGGAGCTGCTGGGCCGAGCCGCCTATGGGAACATGAAGAACGCCGTCCGGCCCGTGTTGGTGTGAGTACAGCCTGGGCTTTGACTAGGCCACCTGGGTGACTCTCTTATTGGTGTGAGTACAGCCTGGACTTTGACTAGGCCACCTGGTGACTCGCTTATTGGTGACCAAATATTGTAGAACCATCATTACAGGGAGAAAGTTTTAATGTTGTGAGAATATTTACAGCTGTGACTTTATCCTCATTATTGCTGCTTGTAATTTATGACTTTATTCTTATTACTTTATTTTATTATTACAGCTGTTTTCTCATTATCTCTTTAAATAATTGTAGTAATTCAGGAATAAACATTTTTAACTTGCTTATTGCTACGAATGATTATTTTAGTGAACTCTGGTTCGGTTTGAATGTGAACTCCAAGCGGACCAGAAACCGCTCCAAAAGCAGGAAGTGGACTACAGCGCAGGGCATTCTGGGTAAATACAACCAGCACTAACATGCTAGCCTAGCGCTAGCAGCAGAAATGGTTCGTTTTTTAACCAAAGACTGGAGAGAAAAATCCTCCAACCGCTGAAATGTGGCGCCTCCATTTTGTTTCTACTTCATGGATGAAGCTGCTGTCGTGGAGGTTCTAGTGTCGTTTCCTCCTGTGGTTCCTGGTGCAGCGCCGCCACAGGCCAGGGAGGGAACAGCTGGTTCCTGTGCAGCGCCGCCACAGGCCAGGAGGGGAACAGGCTGGTTCCTGGTGCAGCGCCGCCACAGGCCAGGAGGGGAACCGCCTGGTGCAGCGCCGCCACAGGCCAGGAGGGGAACAGGCTGGTTCCTGGTGCAGCGCCCCCACAGTCCAGGAGGGGAACAGCCTGGTTCCTGCTGCAGCGCCCCCACAGGCCAGGAGGGGAACAGCCTGGTTCCTGCGCCCCACAGGCCAGGAGGGAACACCCTGGTTCCTGCTGCAGCGCCTCCACAGGCCAGGAGGGGAACAGCCTGGTTCCTGCTGCAGCGCCCCCACAGGCCAGGAGGGGAACAGCCTGGTTCCTGCTGCAGCGCCCCCACAGGCCAGGAGGGGAACAGCCTGGTGGCAGCGCCCCCACAGGCCAGGAGGGGAACAGCCTGGTTCCTGTGCAGCGCCCCCACAGGCCAGGAGGGGAACAGCCTGGTTCCTGCTGCAGCGCCCCACAGGCCAGGAGGGGAACAGCCTGGTTCCTGCTGCAGCGCCCCCACAGGCCAGGAGGGGAACAGCCTGGTTCCTGGTGCAGCGCCGCCACAGGCCAGGAGGGGAACCGCCTGGTTCCTGGTGCCCCCAAGGCCAGGAGGGAACAGGCTGGTTCCTGGTGCAGCGCCGCCACAGGCCAGGAGGGGAACCGCCGGACCTCCAGTGGTTCCTCTGTTCAACGTCTCCACGGCTGCAGTGACTCGTTTTCACTCAGCGTGAAACTAATGAAACTCTGAATGTTGGTCACAGTCAGAAACAGACTCACTTCCTAAAGCTGTGAGCTGAGACACGGCGCAACATTTAAAGAGGTTCTGAAGGATCAGCCAGGAAACGGAACCAGCAGAACCAACAGAACCAGCAGAACCAACAGAACCAGCAGAACCAGCAGAACAAACAGAACCAGCAGAACCAGCAGAACAAACAGAACAAACAGAACCAGCAGAACAAACAGAACCAGCAGCTGGACGTCGTCTTCTGTGTGTGTGTGTCACTGTGTGTGTGTGTGTGTGTGTGTGTGTGTTACTGTGGTGTGTGTGTGTGTGTGTGTTGTGTGTGTGTGTGTGTGTGGTGTGTGTGGTGTGTGTGTGTTACTGTGTGTGTGTGTGTGTGTGTGTGTGTGTGTGTGTGTCACAGTGTGTGTGTGTGTGTCAGTGTGTGTGTCACTGTGTGTGTGTGTGTGTGTGTGTGTTACTGTGTGTGTGTGTCACTGTGTGTGTGTGTGTGTGTCACTGTGTGTGTGTGTGTGTGTGTTGTTACTGTGTGTGTGTGTGTGTGTGTGTGTTACTGTGTGTGTGTGTGTGTGTGTTACTGTGTGTGTGTGTGTGTGTGTGTGTCACAGTGTGTGTGTGTGTGTGTGTGTCAGTTGTGT